>CM028893.1:13675949-13800949 GCA_016801885.1 Toxotes chatareus
GAATTTTCTTCAGGTAAAGTCTCTGTGTGATCCACAACTTTAGATTATTGCATTGCCAAAAGAAAAAAGTTTAAAAAAAAAAAAAAGGAAAGTGTTTAATAGTGTTTATCTGCTCCAACATAAGAATATTAACTTCTTAAATCTTTACATCCTTCTCCGGCCTTTTTTACAGCGTGGTGCTACCACCAGAACTATTTTAACTATGTTTACTTGAACCTGAATACTGAGTAACAGCTGCACAGTGAGGAAAACCAGGCTGCCATCAGTGTCTGTGATGAAGTGTCCACAAACACTCCCACATTTCCAGCTGGAGATGCAGCAAAACCCTTTGCAGAGCGGATCATGAGAATGACTGCTTTGGACTTTTATAATGCATTTCTTGAAACTCGAATAAAAATCTTAAACTAGCTCACCTTCTTGAGCCGACGCTTCTGTCACATTACCAGGCTCCTCTTCTGGATCAGCTGGAGGTTTGACACAGTATTTAGGGACTGGTTTCATCTATAACACACAGTCTCTGTCTCTCCAACCCCTCATCTGTACTCACCTGCAGCTCTGCTCAGAGCCATCATGGCGCAGACGAGCAGAGACACAGTCAACATCTTCATGGTGGAGATGATGGAGGGATCAAAGATGATGGTTATCTTCAGAGAACAGAAAGTGGCTGTCAGTCCGTTACAGAAAGAGAGAGAAGGAAGCAGAGAGAAAAAGGAGAAGCAAACCTGCTGAAGGATTTTCTCTCCTTCTTTCCTCTCAGTATCAGCCTGTAGCTTCAGCCGTCCTGTGTGGAGGTGCTGAACGAGAGCAGGACCAGCTCTTATATAGGATCAATTATCTGTTTGTTTTCCATTGTTTATCCTGGTTGTCAAAATTCATTTCTGCTTGAGAAGCCACCTGTGACGGCTTATTTAGTGTCAGGTGAAGCAGGGTTCCTTCTGAATGTCCATTTGTCTGGGTCGTTGCCAAAAGGTCCGTCTGTGTAAGATGCTCATTCTCCCCTTCTCGGGCACCCCTGGGGGTATTTTTTTTCTGGAAGGGTTCTTCGTAGGTTGCCTGGGTGCTCCCTCACAGGAGCTGCAGTTGGGGGTGTTGGCCTTTACTTCTTCAGTTTCCGTCTTTCCGAGCTGCCAGCTGTCTCTCCAGCAGTTACCACTCTATTCGTTGACGTCATCCAGTCTTTCCTGCCAGTTACTGGTTGCCCGGGTTTGGTAGCTCTTGAAATACACTTGAAAGTGGTACTTGGGCACATCTTCAGTGATGAACTCGGGGGTCATAGCATTCATCACTCATTCTATGCTTTAAATAGCCTTAAAATGCTAAATGAGAGACTGTACTGAGGAACAGAAGCTGCTCAGATACATCAGATGGTCACAAACATGACCCTGAATGTATGCTAACATCGCTCTGTGTCTGCAGGATGTGGAAATATAGTATAAAAATATAGTATAAACAGATAATGAATGACCGTGCAGTTCTCTCCTTCTTTCCTCTCAGTATCAGCCTGTAGCTTCAGCTGTTCTGTGTGAAGATGCTGAACAAAGAAGGACCAGCTCTTATATACAAAGAATGATCTGTCTTTGTTTTTGATAAGTATCCTGATTGACTCTGTCAGCATCTGTCAGTGAATAGCAGGAAACATTTGTGATTTCTGCATGTGAATCCATCTGTGACGGTTTATTTAGTGTCAGGTTGAGCAAAGATTCTTTATTTATCCTTGGTGGAGTTATGCTCTGCACTGAGCTTTGTTCTGGTTAATTTAATTATCAGATTATTTCTTTGTCTTTGTAATTTTCTGTTAGATGAGCAGGATTGTTTGATATTGGCTTTTCTAGTTAATGAATGGATTATAAAACTTTTCTAACCCATCTTCCATATTTTAAATGACCTTTGCATGTTCTTACTCACTCATTACATACGTATTATAATTGTTTTATTGTTATCGTCTTATTATGACGTGATAAATGATCAGCTTAAGCTTAAAGACACAAACTGTGACCCAAATGTTAACAGAACTTATTTTTATCAGTGTACGATTTTAAAACAGCAAAAAAAAAAAAAAACTAAATAATGAAGTGACACACAAATATTTGTCACGTCTGTGACACTTACACAGCAGATACACAGTGATAACTCATTTCTTAACTTCTCTCTAAATGAAAATGTTTTTCTCTCCAACAGGAAATGAACAGTAGCAATGACACATCAGCTTTATTAGTTTGTTCATACACAGGTTTATCTACATGTGGAGGGAATGTTTTTGTGTTTACCTTATATCTTCTTCACTTGATGTAGTTACATAAAAATATTCATATATATTTCATAAAATTACCTCTGAAGGTCTTTGGCTTCATTTGAGCTCATGTGGCCCCTCAGGCTACCACCTCTTCCCCAGGATGAAGAGCAAGGTCAGAGGTCGCCTTTTTGACAGTGAAGATGACAATGATAATCTTCAAAGAACAGAAAACGGCTTATCAGTAACTGTGGTAACTCTGCACTTCCCTTTCTTTAGTTCTTCTTTAGTGGTTTATAAAACAATATAATGTAGTTGCAAGCAGCTGTCCTTGGTGGAGGTACGCTCTGCACTGAGTGCTGTTCTGGTAAATTCAGTTATCAGATTCTTTCTTTGTCTTTGTAATTTTCCAATAGATGCGTTGGATTGTTTGACCTTGGTGTATCTAGTTAGACAGAAACACTGTTTCCCTGCACTCGTCCTGTTAATCTCTCTCCACTGGCCGTTGTTAAAGTGAACCACAGCCTCACCTGGTGGACAGATGACTGTATCACGCCACGTTCAGAAGAAACAGAAATACATGATCAATGTGTGGTGCACAGCTTCATTTAATGAGGCTGCAGCTGGAGCTCTCTGACATGGAGGAAAGTTACTCTTCCTCCATGAAGAAAGAACAGCTGAGGATTTAACACAGATCCACAGAGCAGCTGATTCGGATGCTTGAGCTTTTTATTGTTGCATAAAGAAAGAACAGTGGACTCTGTGATAAGATGCTGAAAGCATTGGTTCCTTAACCTCTTCAGTCTGCTCTGATGAAAGGCCTCAGAGACAGTCCAGCTCCTGTTTACATCACTCCTCACTTCAGTAGCGTCACAGCGACAGAAAAGAAAGAAACTTGGAAAACGAGATACAGAGACTTCAGGTTATATATGAGACTGATGACACACACAGTGTTTGTGCTGTTGTCATGTTGTCACATCCAGGAACCGTCAGATTTTCCTGGCACAGACAAAAGGACGACGATAGTGACACCAATCATCATCCCAGCACTTGCGGCCTGTAAAAACCAAAAAAGAAAAAACCCAGTTGTTCTCATTCTGTGGACCAACATACAGCAACACATGAATCACTGCTGAACCAACATCATGGAAACTTTTTTTAAAATACAGTCAAATCAACATCAAGACAAAACAAACACTGCAGAAACTATGAAACTCTGATTTGAAGAAGAAAAAGGTTTTGTTCAGAAAATTGCTGCATCTTGATCAGTTCACTTTGACTTTCTCATTATTTTCATAATTCTGCTGTTTTACATGAATTGCTGTCTTTGTGAATCAGCTCAATGTTTCATCAGATGCGTCAAAATGTGGATCCACACTGAGCTGTTGGAGGTAACAGAGTATTTTATGCTGCTGTATCAAGTAAAGGGTCTGAGGTCTTCATCCACCTCTGTGTGCAGCAGTGAATCAGATCACAGTGCAGCTGTTACTGACTTCATTAGTAAAACACAGTGTGTTTGTTTGGTTGCTCTGTAAACTGATGAACCCATCTGTCTTTTGTTGTACGTAGCTGCTGGTAGCTACAGAGAAATAACAAGGTTTTCAATTTACCTGAATAGTTCATTTTCAAACAGTGCTGGGAAAAAAAGTTGTCAGGCTGTCCAGAACACCAGTTCAGATAGTTCAAATGGGAACCATCACTCCACAGCCAGGTGCCCTCCTACACCAGAGAACAGAACATTTTACAGGAATAAGAGTTTAAAGCTGCTTTAACCAATAATTTCACAATAGCTAATTTAGCAGATAAAGAGCCAGACACAGGGAGGGAATATGATATGATATGATATGATATGATATTATACTGTGACACAGCTTGTTTCCTTTGACTCCAAGTGGTCAAAACAACCAAACAGTTGTTGCAGGTGTAAAGAAAACGTCTGTTAAATTTGTGTAATAATGAATCAAGAGTACCTCTCCTGCATCAGAGCCTCCGAGCCATGCTTCTCTGTAACTATGAGTAACGGTAAATATCATCCTCTGAATCACATGGTACTCATGTATGTTATGTACCGACGCAAGGTTTGCATTCATGGACAGACAGGTTCTCTATAGGAGATAAATACAGACAGAGAGAGAGAGATGAGCTGCCATGAAACAAAGAATCATTTGTCCATACAAACTGAAATGATCCTGATCACCTCAGCTTGGGCCCAAGTCTTGGCTGTTGGAAAGTAGCAGAAACAACGACCACCGTACCGAGTCCAACCATAAGGACAGTGTGTTGCCCTTTTGACCAGGTGGCTGTTCTCTGAGAACAAATAACAGAAGAATTTTCTTCAGGTAAAGTCTCTGTGTGATCCACAACTTTAGATTATTGCATTGCCAAAAGAAAAAAGTTTTTAAAAAAAGGAAAGTGTTTAATAGTGTTTATCTGTGTGTTTATCAGCTGAGAATGTTAGAACATTAACCTTGAATGTCTTTAAAAAATGTCAACACACACGAAGCACGTCCTCAGTGGAGTCTGTCCACACTGGCTCTTCCTTGGAAAAAGTGGCTCTGCCCATAAGAATATTGACGTCTTAAATCTACCACCAGAACTATTTTAACTATGTTTACTTGAACCTGAATACTGAGTAACAGCTGCACAGTGAGGAAAACCAGGCTGCCATCAGTGTCTGTGATGAAGTGTCCACAAACACTCCCACATTTCCAGCTGGAGATGCAGCAAAACCCTTTGCAGAGCGGATCATGAGAATGACTGCTTTGGACTTTTATAATGCATTTCTTGAAACTCGAATAAAAATCTTAAACTAGCTCACCTTCTTGAGCCAACGCTTCTGTCACATTACCAGGCTCTTCTTCAGGAACAGCTGGAAGTTTGACACAGCATTTAGAGACTGGTTTCATCTGCTGCTGTCAGTCTGTTTCACCGGCTCTTTAGCTGTTAGCAGAACATTTAACAGCTAAAGAGCCAGATACCACAACCCTTTGCAGAGCTGATCATGAGAATGACTGCTTTTCACTTGGACAATACATTTGTTGGAAAATATTTTTTTTTTTAAAAACACTCACTCACCTTCAACCGACCGTTCTGCCATGGTACCAGGCTCCTCTTCTGGATCAGCTGGAGGTTTGACACAGTATTTAGGGACTGGTTTCATCTATAACACACAGTCTCTGTCTCTCCAACCCCTCATCTGTACTCACCTGCAGCTCTGCTCAGAGCCATCATGGCGCAGACGAGCAGAGACACAGTCAACATCTTCATGGTGGAGATGATGGAGGGATCAAAGATGATGGTTATCTTCAGAGAACAGAAAGTGGCTGTCAGTCCGTTACAGAAAGAGAGAGAAGGAAGCAGAAGAAGAGATGCAGAGAGAAAAAAGGAGAAGCAAACCTGCTGAAGGATTTTCTCTCCTTCTTTCCTCTCAGTATCAGCCTGTAGCTTCAGCCGTCCTGTGTGGAGGTGCTGAACGAGAGCAGGACCAGCTCTTATATAGGATCAGGTATTTGTTTATCTTTGTTTTTGATAGTTTACCATTGGTATCAAAATTCATGTCTGCATGTGAAGCCATCTGTGACGGCTTATTTAGTGTCAGGTGAAGCAGGGTTCCTTGGATATTTATCCTTGGTGGGGGTATGTTCTGCACTGAGCACCACTCTGGTTCACTCACTTATCACATTACTTCCTTGGTGTTTGATCTTGGTGTTTCTAGTTACTGAACGGTTTAAAAACATCTATCATGTTTCCTAACACACCATTCTATGGTTTAAATGACCTGACTCATCACAAACTTATTATTATTTAGAAATGAATTTCATTTTTATTTCCCTTCTATTTCGTCATTGGCTTTAATCGTGTCCTGATGATCTGTCTTCTCTTCACTCTGACAGAAACACTGTTTCCCTGCACTCGTCCTGTTAATCTCCCTCGACTTGTTAAAGTGAACCACAGCCTCACCTGGTGGACAGGTTCAGACAGACTCGACTCATTTAAACTGTGAGCTGTCAGAAATGTCACAGAGCACAGAACTTCACGTCACCTGTCGCTTCAGTATCGTTACAGCGAAGGCAAAAAAAGAAACTTGTAAAATGAGATACAGAGACTTCAGGTTATATATGAGACTGATGACACACACAGTGTTTATACTTTTGTCATGCACTTCTCTGTGTCGGAGCAGGAAGCCTTAGAACAGGACACTAAATAAGCCCTGACAGATGAAGCTTATTTAGTTTCAGGTTAAGTGATGTTTCTTTGATATTTATCCATGGTGGAGGTTTGCTCTGCACTCAGCACTGCTCTGGTTATTTTAGTTATCTGATACTTTCCTTTTCCTTCTATTTATTATACAAGCTAAACATGTAGGATTGTTTGACCTTTGGTATCTAGTTAATGAATAATTATAGATCTGTGTTTTCTAACCCATCATTCTTCCCATTCCCCCTGACACTGCGTGAACGCAGCATCAGTCGGTAATCGGTGGCCGTGAACCACAGCCTCACCTGGTGGACAGATGACTGTATCACGCCACGTTCAGAAGAAACAGAAATACATGATCAATGTGTGGTGCACAGCTTCATTTAATGAGGCTGCAGCTGGAGCTCTCTGACATGGAGGAAAGTTACTCTCCCTCCATGAAGAAAGAACAGCTGAGGATTAAACACAGATCCACAGAGCAGCTGATTCGGATGCTTGAGCTTTTTATTGTTGCATAAAGAAAGAACAGTGGACTCTGTGATAAGATGCTGAAAGCATTGGTTCCTTAACCTCTTCAGTCTGCTCTGATGAAAGGCCTCAGAGACAGTCCAGCTCCTGTTTACATCACTCCTCACTTCAGTAGCGTCACAGCGACAGAAAAGAAAGAAACTTGGAAAATGAGATACAGAGACTTCAGGTTATATATGAGACTGATGACACACACAGTGTTTGTGCTGTTGTCATGTTGTCACATCCAGGAACCTTCAGATTTTCCTGGCACAGACAAAAGGACGACGAGTGTTACAGTAATAATCATCCCAGCACTTGTCGCCTGTAAATGAGAAAAAAATGTCTGAAAATTTCTGCATCTTGATCAGTTCACTTTGACTTTCTCATCATCATTATTATTATTATTCTTTTTATTTTTATTTTCAATTTACCTCCATGGTTCATTTGCAAACAGTGCTGGCCTTTACTATGGTTGTTAGGCTCTCCAGAACACCAGTTCACACTGGTGAACTGTGAACCATCACTCCACAGCCAGGTGCCCTCCTACACCAGAGAACAGAACATTTTACATGAATAAGAGTTTAAAGCTGCTTTAACCAATAATTTCACAATAGCTAATTTAGCAGATAAAGAGCCAGACACAGGGAGGGAATATTATTATATTATATTATATTATATTATATTATTACACTGACTCCAAGTGGGAAAAACAACCAAACAGTTGTTGCAGGTGTAAAGAAAACCTCCGTTAAATTAGTGTAATAATGATAATCAATAATCAAAAATACCTCTTGTGCATCAGAGCCTCCGAGCCATGCTTCTGTATAAGTATAAGTAATGGACTGTATCATCCTCTGAATCTCATGGTACTCCTGTATGTCATGTACCGATGCAAGGTTTGCTTTCATGGACAGACAGGTTTTCTATAGGAGATAAATGAAGGACATCGAGCAACAGGAAGATGACAATCATTTGTCTGTACAAACTGAAATGATCCTGATCACCTCAGCTTGGGCCCAAGTCTTAGGTGCTGGAAAGTAGTGGAAACAACGACCATTGAACTCAGACCAACCACGAGAACAAGATGTTGCCCTTTTGACCAGGTGGCTCTTCACTGAGAACAAATAAGAGAATAGTTAGTCTTCAGGTAAAGTCTCTGTGTGATCCACAACTTTAGATTATTGAAAAAATAAATAGTGGTATAAAACACAGCTGCTTGTTTGAGACCAGCTCCCATCAGCTCTGAACTTCCTGGACAGTTTTCGAGATGATTAACATTTCAGAATAACTTTATGTCCTCTCTTGATTCTCTGCATTTAAAGATGTTGGATTAAGAAGACAGCTGTTTGTGATTGTCTCTTTGTAGCTTTCCACACTGACCTGTTAAATCCTGTTTGGCCTCTGCTTCTGGAAGAGCTGGACAGTTTGACACACAAGTTATTGCCTTGGTCCATTTGAGGACAGGTAAACACAGTTCCCCTCTGTTCATCAGCCATCGCTCTGTAATACTCACCAGCAGCTCTGGTCAGAGCCACCAAGGCACAGACCACTGCAAACATGGTCACTGTCTTCATGATGGACGTGATGGAGACAACCTTCAATTAAGAGACACACACATGTTAGTAAGATGATGAAGGGAACAGACCCATGATAAAGTTAAAGGAGGGAAAGAAGGTGAGAGAGTTACTGGTCAAGATGGAGCTTCAGGTTTCCTGTATGAAGGCAGACGACTCTGACACAGACCAGCTCTTATATACACTGACTTATCATGTCATCTGTCTCTAAACAGGGAACTGAGGACAAACACATACACGCACACACACAGACCACTACAAGATACAGCATACACAAAGTTAAAGACACAAACTGTGTCCTAAGTGTTAACAAATCTTCTTTTTATCAGTGTGTAAAACAAAAAAATAGAAATAGATAAATAATGAACTGACACGATATTTGATCAAAGGAGATTAAATATACAAGAACACGAGAATTTACAGATATTACAGGAACATTAGTGTCAAGACAACAAAAGAAATACTGCACAGACTATGTAAAACTGATGAAACCAAATCATTGTTCTCAAAAATCTGCTGTTTTACATTAACTGATGCTTTTATTGTGAAGCAGTCAGAAGACTTTGTTACTGAGATTAAATCAAAAACTACTAAACAATGAAGTGACACAAATATTTGAAAAATAGCAAATTAAATTTACAAGGTCATTGTGTTTGTTCCATTGACTTTTGTTTCATAACTGTTTGCAAACTCTTCCTCTTTTGTGAATGTTACACTGATACTGACTCGGTCAAACACAAGAGAGACTCTCCTTACTCTGCTGATGTTCACTAACAAGGCAGCCAAAGCCTTGGAGGATGATGAAGCAGCAGTGACACCTTCCTTTGCACACTGGGTGAGACTGCTACAAAATTCTCCAACACAGGTGATGAACCATAGCTGGAAGCACTGAGACGTGAAAACAGTGTCATGTATGTGCAGTGAAAGTGAAGCTTGTGTGAGTTAAGACTGAGGAATATTGTGCTAATTGACTGTTTTTAACACAACACACTGGAGCTCTGTGAAACACAAACTGGTTGGAGACGTTCTCTGGACTCATCAACTTGTTGGGTCCAGTCTCAAACCTTACTTGGTGAATATTTGTCCCGACACTGTGACACGGCAGAGACACAGTGATAATTCATTTCTTAACTTCTCTCTTGATTTAACAGTTTGTCTCTGACAGGAAATGAACAGTAGCAATGACACATCAGCTTTATTGGTTCGTTTTTACACAGTTTTATCTACATGTGGAGGGAGTGTTTTTGTACTTACCTTATATCTTCTTCACTTGATGTATTTACATAAAAATATTTATATATATTTCATAAAAACTGTGTAAAACCATATATAATCTAAATTCAACATTAATGTATGACACTGGACTGGAGAATGAACTCTATATTTTATTAGCTGAAGACAAATCTACTCAAGACATTTCTCTGTTTCAATATCACTCCTGGAAAGTCAGTCAGGTCACATGATGAGTGGCCACAGGTAGAAGGAGATCAGTTGTGCAGCTCAGCTCTTTCAGTGACTTTGCAGGAAGTTTGAGGTTAATAACTTCTGTGGTGTTTTCTATTTTGGAATATTAAAAATTGCAAGTCAGCTCCTTCTGAAACATCGACTTCTGTGCAGTCATCAGGCCGTCTAAGCTGATGTGGCCCCTCAGGCTACCACCTCTTCCCCAGGATGAAGAGCGAGGTCAGAGGTCGCCTTTTTGACAGTGATGATGACAATGATAATCTTCAAAGAACAGAAACAGGTTTATCAGTAACTGTGGTAACTCTGCACTCCACGTCCCTTTATTTAGTTTTTGTAAGCAACATAAAAATGAAGAAGTGATTTATAAAACAATATAATGTAGTTATATTAATATTGTTGTGGAGACTGTGAGTGAAGGCTGCTGTATAAACAGATAATGAATGACCGTGCAGTTCTCTCCTTCTTTCCTCTCAGTATCAGCCTGTAGCTTCAGCTGTTCTGTGTGAAGATGCTGAACAAAAGAAGGACCAGCTCTTATATACAAAGAATGATCTGTCTTTGTTTTTGATAAACATCCTGACAGAAACACAGTTTCCCTGCACTCGTCCTGTTAATCTCTCTCCACTGGCCGTTGTTAAAGTGAACCACAGCCTCACCTGGTGGACAGATGACTGTATCACGCCACGTTCAGAAGAAACAGAAATACATGATCAATGTGTGGTGCACAGCTTCATTTAATGAGGCTGCAGCTGGAGCTCTCTGACATGGAGGAAAGTTACTCTCCCTCCATGAAGAAAGAACAGCTGAGGATTTAACACAGATCCACAGAGCAGCTGATTCGGATGCTTGAGCTTTTTATTGTTGCATAAAGAAAGAACAGTGGACTCTGTGATAAGATGCTGAAAGCATTGGTTCCTTAACCTCTTCAGTCTGCTCTGATGAAAGGCCTCAGAGACAGTCCAGCTCCTGTTTACATCACTCCTCACTTCAGTAGCGTCACAGCGACAGAAAAGAAAGAAACTTGGAAAATGAGATACAGAGACTTCAGGTTATATATGAGACTGATGACACACACAGTGTTTGTGCTGTTGTCATGTTGTCACATCCAGGAACCTTCAGATTTTCCTGGCACAGACAAAAGGAAGATAAGCGTGACAATTATAGTCATCCATGCACCTGCGGCCTGTAAAGAAGAAAAATGAAAAAGACATTTGTTCTCATTCTGTGGACAAACATACAGCAACACATGAATAACTGCTGAAGCAACATCATGGAAACTTTTTTAAAATACACACAAGATAAATAGACAGAAATAACGTGTTTTCAATTTACTTGAATAATTCATTTGCATGCAGTGCTGACTGTTACGGTAGTTGTTAGGCTCTCCAGGACACCAGTACGCATAGGTGAAACGTGAACCGTCACTCCACAGCCAGGTGCCCTCCTGGAAAACAGAACAGAACATTTTACATGAATAAGAGTTTAAAGCTGCTTTAACCAATATTTTCACTATAGCTAATTTAGCAGATAAAGAGCCAGACACAGGGAGGGAATATGATATGATATGATATGATATGTTTCCACTGACTCCAAGTGGGAAAAACAACCAAACAGTTGCTGCAGGTGTAAAGAAAAGGTCTGTTAAATTAGTGTAACAATGATAATCAATAATCAAAAATACCTGTTGTGCATCAGAGCCCCCAATCCATGCAGCTCTATGAGAACGAGCAGCGTACCATATCATGTTCTGAATCACACGGTACTCATATATGTTACGTACTGATGCAAGGTTTGCATTCATGGACTGACAGGATCTCTATAGGAGATAAATACAGACAGAGAGAGAGAGAGATGAGCTGCCATGAAACAAACAATCAGAGGAGCTGAAGGACAATTAATCATTTGTCTGTACAAACTGAAATGATCCTGATCACCTCAGCGTAAGCCCAAGGCAGGGTTATTGGAAAGTAGCGAAAACAACGACGGCCGTACTGAGTCCAACCATAAGGACAGCGTGTTGCCCTTTTCACCAGGTGGCTGTTCTCTGAGAACAAATAAGAGAATAATTTGTCTTCAGGTAAAGTCTGTATGGAGATGGAAAGTGTAAGGAAAGTTTTAAATAATGTTTATCTGCTCCATCATCAGCTGTAACATCAACTATTCATTTCAGTTAAACTAGCTCACCTTCTTGAGCCGACACTTCTGTCACATTACCAGGCTCTTCTTCAGGAACAGCTGGAAGTTTGACACAGCATTTAGAGACTGGTTTCATCTGCTGCTGTCAGTCTGTTTCACCGGCTCTTTAGCTGTTAGCAGAGCATTTAACAGCTAAAGAGCCAGATACCACAACCCTTTGCAGAGCTGATCATGAGAATGACTGCTTTTCACTTGGACAATACATTTGTTGGAAAATATTTTTTTTAAAAAAACACTCACTCACCTTCAACCGACCGTTCTGCCATGGTACCAGGCTCCTCTTCTGGATCAGCTGGAGGTTTGACACAGTATTTAGGGACTGGTTTCATCTATAACACACAGTCTCTGTCTCTCCAACCCCTCATCTGTACTCACCTGCAGCTCTGCTCAGAGCCATCATGGCGCAGACGAGCAGAGACACAGTCAACATCTTCATGGTGGAGATGATGGAGGGATCAAAGATGATGGTTATCTTCAGAGAACAGAAAGTGGCTGTCAGTCCGTTACAGAAAGAGAGAGAAGGAAGCAGAAGAAGAGATGCAGAGAGAAAAAAGGAGAAGCAAACCTGCTGAAGGATTTTCTCTCCTTCTTTCCTCTCAGTATCAGCCTGTAGCTTCAGCCGTCCTGTGTGGAGGTGCTGAACGAGAGCAGGACCAGCTCTTATATAGGATCAGTTATTTGTTTATCTTTGTTTTTGATAGTTTACCATTGGTATCAAAATTCATGTCTGCATGTGAAGCCATCTGTGACGGCTTATTTAGTGTCAGGTGAAGCAGGGTTCCTTGGATATTTATCCTTGGTGGGGGTATGTTCTGCACTGAGCACCACTCTGGTTCACTCACTTATCACATTACTTCCTTGGTGTCTGTAATTGTGCTATGTATGAAGCTTGTGTGAGTTAAGACTGAGGAACATTGTGCTAATTGACTGTTTTTAATACAACGTGCTGCAGCTCTCGTTACATGATGCATGTGCACCTCAGCTATCTCAGTGACTATGCAGAAAGTTTAAGGTTAATAACTTTTGTGGAATTTGGTGTTTTCCGATACTGAATGTTGCGTCAGGTCTGCATCGGTCTCATCACCTAAAAAGGTCTTTGGCTTCATTTGACCTGATGTGGCCCCTCAGACTCCCACCACTGCCCCAGGATGAAGAGCTCAGACCTGGAGGCCCAACACGCAAAATTCTGAAGAAGGGATCTGTGCGCTCCAGGACTCAGTGTGTAAACGTAGGAGAGGATGATGCTGAAACATAAAAACAAACTTATCAGTCAGCTTTCAAAGAATAAGAAAATAAAAGGTCAGTAAAGTCAGCTGAGATAAAGGCCTGCATTCAGGGCAATTTACGTGACTTTATCACATTTCTGTTGATCAATAAGTGATTCATCCATTGGTCTTTAATAGAAAGATGAAGCTTTACCACAGAAAGACATCGGTCCTGAGAATCATGAGAGAAACTCAAGTTTTATTCAGTATTTTATAGAAACAGAAAATAAACAAACTGTATGACAGAAATAAGTCCAAATATTGGACCCCTGCGTAGAGACAGTCTGAGCAGTGAGCTTTCACCACACAGGATCTGATCAATAGGATTTTCTGTCATTAACAAACATGTTCACATAAAACACACATTTATTAATGACTATAATACATGGAACTCCTTTAAATGGGATCTGTAGAGTTGGACGGTGTTTTAATCCCAGTGGAAAAATCCACTAAAATATTCCTTAATTATCACGGTGGATGAATAATATACAATATTCTCACATTTTAATTAACCATAATAATAATAATGAAAAAACAGATCAGCAGCTGAAGTCTGGATCAATCAGAAACGGAGCCTTGAGAATTGTGTGCTGAACTTCTTGGCGGTTTCTTCTGGAGCTTCTGATAATGTTTCTGAAAGAAGAAGAAGAACATGTACAGCGTCAGGCCACGCGTGTGCTCTCGTGTGTCTCATCTTGTGCACGTGTTTGTGCGCACCTGCAGGTTGTCGTAGTGTCTCTGGCTGCTGCAGTGGAGGTCCTTGGCCGTGCTCTCGTTCAGGTAGAAAACACAGCACAGATTACAGAAGAACCCTGATTTGGGGACCACAAACTCCTGACCTGAAGAGAAACAGAAACAGGAATGTAAAAGAAATAAACAAAAAACATTTTTAATCTAATCATCTTTAAACCGTGTGTGCGTGTTTCTCACCGAGGGGGTTGTTGGGGTTGAATGGCGGCAGTTTGAAGTCGGCAGCAACACAAGGAGACTGAGAACGAGATCGCTTTGCCTCAGGTCCGACAGGCTCCGTCTTCCTTTTACTCACAGCTGAGGAGGACGAGCAAAGAACAACCAATAAATCATTTAAGTCCTGGCAGCTTCTCACGTACTGATTAGCTGATTTTCTGTCATAAAACTGAGGAATAAAGTTTCTCAGTCCGTCGCTCTCTCAGCTGTCTGTACCTTTAATGTCCGCCCTGCTCCATCCTTCCTTGTCCTCTTCTCCTTCCTCCACACACCCGTCCAGGCTCTGCCTCTCTGGGTGCTCCGGCTGCAGGTCCGACCCAGCAGGGGTGGCGTCCACGTCGGCATGGCTCGCTCCTTCCACCTCTCGCTGGATGTCACGTGACAACGTCGATGGATCTTTGTCCGAAGATGGCGAGGCATCGAGTGAAGCGGGAGGTTTCCCATCAAAGCCAGCTGGTTCCTTTTCTTCCACCCTCTCATCTTTTGCCCCAACCTTTTTCCCTCTGGTAGATTTTCTCACTGTGATAAAAGAAAATGAATCGATGGAAAATGGAAACTGCAAAAACAGTAAGTTTAATGTTGTAAAGCCCCATCGTCTGAAAACAGCGGAGCCAAAGATGGCTGCTTACGTCAAAGTTATACATTTTTCATTTCTGCATGTGTGTTACCGGGGGTCTGTCTGGTCCTCCTCTTGGCTCGGCCTCTTGTCACAGTAGCTTCCTTTTCTTCCTCCTCTTCAACCTCTCCCACCTCGTCTACCGTCACGAAGCTCACACTCTCCTCTAAAGTAAACACACACAAAGTGAAAACACAGATACCTAATGAAATTCTGTCATTTCAAAAAGGCGGAGTGACACGCACCTGCGTCGTCATGGTGTTTGCGTTTGGCAGATCTTTTCTCAGCTTCGTTTTCACCCATCTTCTCTTCATCATCACCGCCTGCTTCATCTAATGTCACCAAAGTCTAAAAACAGAGACAGGAGATCTTTAGCCTCAGTGTTTCTGCGTGTGTGGCGGCCATGCTGATGCTTGTGTTCCCCACACAATTTTTGATCTTTACCTCTGGGTTTAAGGAGTCCACTGATTCGTCCTCCTTGCTGGGTGGGCGGGCCTTCCCCTCCTCCTCCTCTTCTACAATTTCATCCAGAGTGACGAGCGCCTGCAGCTCTCCCTCCGTCATCTCCCCATCCCACTCTCCATCTTGTGCACCTCTTTCCTCTCCAACATCATCTGCTCCCACCTCATCCAGAGTCACCATCTCCCTGGTGTCTACCTCCTCCTTCTCTTCCCTTTCCCTTCCCCTTTCCTTCGCCTTCCTTGTCCCTCCCCCGCTGCTGCTGCTGCTCCGGCTTCTTCGCTCCCTGTCTTCTCTCTCCCTGGTCCTCCTCTCTTCCTGTTCCTTCTCTCGCTCCTTGGCGAGCTGCTTCTCTTTCGCGGCAGCCTGCCTCTTCCTCAGTTCTTCCTCCTCGGCCGTGTCGTCGGGGTAATCCTCCTCCTCCTCGCTCACTTCATCCAGGTTCACCAAAGCGCTCGCGGAGTCATTTTTCTTGGGTGACTTTTGATTCTTCACCCCAGCTGGTGTCGCAGTATCACTCCGGGGCTTACTAGTTGATTTACGCTCTTTCTTAACGTCTGTTTTGGGTGACCTTCCCTTCTTTCCCATACCAGACTCTTCTTCAGCAGACGGGTCAACATCCTCTAAATCTCCAGCTTTTTCAGACGGTTCGACACTGGCGGTGCTGTGTGCAGGTATGTCTTCTTTGAGAGCCGGTGCCTCCTCTTTTGGACGAGTGTCATCTTTTGTCTTACTCCTGTCCTTCATGCCTCTTTTGGACACCTCTGTGGACAACTGCTCTTCATGACCTTGATCATCTTCCAGAGAATCTACAATCTGATACATGGGCTCCTCTTCCTCCTCCTCCTCGTTTTTGGGTGATGCTGTGAGAGGTGCGCTTCTCTTTGTTTGCTTTTCCTTTCTCGCGCTCGTTGACAGTCCAGTGGGAGGATGATCGTCAACCATCTCGTCCTCCACAGCATCAAGAATCTGATATGTCACGTCTTCTTCATGAGCCACTTTTTCAGGTCCATCTTTGTCGCCTTTCTTCAGTGTTGCTGTGTCTTTTTTAGTCTTCTTTGGTCTCCCCCTTTTTCCTTTTCCCCCTGTGGCAGGCTGGTCGTCTTTAACAACCTCGTCTTCCACAGAGTCTAATATTTCATAGGTGGCATCGTCCTCACTTACCTCTCTCACCACACTGTCACTCTTCTTTGTTGGTGTGCTCTCTTTCGGAGCTGCTTTCTGCTCTTTCTTTGGTGATTCTCTGGCAGGAGTGCGCCTCCTTGTTGGCGTGCCGTCTTTTTTTGTTTTCTCACTTGAAGCATCTTTCTTCGTTGGTCTTTCCCCTCTTCCTCTGGTAGGTCTTGTAATAATTGTTGGTTCTCCTGTGACAGCCTCGTCCTCCACAGAGTCTAAAATTTCATATGAAGCCTCCTCGTCTCCACCGGGTTTTTCAGATGCTTCAGGGAGTTTCAATGTCATTTTATCCTCTTTCTTTCCTCTTGCACTCCTCCTCCTACCTGATTTTTCTGTGGCGTCTGCATCTTGAACCGGTTCGTCTTCAATAGAATCTACTACTTCATACACCATCTCCTCAGTGAGATCTTTGTCTTTTTTAGAGACTCCTGCAGTGGCGTCCGTCTTCGTTCGTGTTTCGTATTTCTTAAACGCCCTGTCCTGTTTCTTGGGTGATTTCTCCTTCTCTTCACTTTTGGATGCTCTGGTCCTGAGGCCACTCCTCCTCGATGATCGCTCATCTTTTCTAGCAGCCAACTCCACTTTTTTGGTTCTTTCTTCCTTGTCGTCAGCCTCAGACTCTGTGGCTGTTGGCTGATCTTCAACAGAATCGATTACCTGATAGGTATCTCCCTCTTCTTCTGCGCACCTAATGTCTTCGTTAGACATTTGATCACCGGGCGTTTCAGGTTTTTGGTTTTCATCTTCTGTTGCCATCTGATCGTCAACTGAATCCAGTATCTCAAAGGTTTCTTGCTCGGTAACATCACGGTCGTCATTTAGGATTTGCTCATCGGCTTTTTCAACATTTGTGGAGGTTCTGCAGGATTCTGCTGAAATGCTTTTGCCTCTGACCTGCTCCTTACCGTAATCTTCAGTCAGGGATCCGCCCTCTTGACCTGCAGCTGCCTGGTCGTCAGTAGCACTGTCTTCCACCTGCAAAGAAGTGTTCACTTCCTTATTGCTGCACTCTTCTGGGCAGGTTTTACCTTCCTCGTTGACCTGAAAGGTTTCCTCCTGCAAACTCTGGCCTTTCTCCGGTTCAGGTAACTGGGTTTCAGAGCTGCCTGCTTGGTTTCCATCGTCCATATGTTCATCTGTTTGGTCATCAAGTGAATCAATGATCTGGAAATTCTCAGCATCATCATGCTTGTCAACATCTTCCTTTCTTCCCTCTTTGCTTGTCTCTAGGTCTTCGAGGGTGTTGTCCTTAAAATCAATCTCCAGACTCTGGGCTTGTGCAGGTGGATGCATCTCTGATGATGTTTCTATTTTTGTCTCTGACTCACCAGTTTTTACAGCGATTCCCTCTGCTGACACTCTGTGGCCAGACTCTGCCACTGCGCCCCCGAGGGCTTTTGCTTCTTCTCCACGTGGCTGAGGATGAGTCTCCATTGACGACTCTACAGCTGCTGCTGATGCCATCTTTTCCTTTTCACGCGCAGTGGAGGACGATCGGGTCCTACAACTCGAGGATGAAGCATTGGATGCTCTAGCTGGAGGTTTTGTCTTGCTCTGTTGTGTTTTTTGATGAGGGGAGGTAGAGGTTTCAGGAGACACTGAAGAAGAGGAAGCAGAGGGCTTCCTGACACTGGCAGAGGATGACGATTTGGGAAGGGATCTGGGGGCCTCGGATGAGTCCTTGGGCTGTTTTGTTGACACAGAGGTCGATTTAGAAGATGAGCTGCTCTTCACGGAGTCTTTAGTTGACTTGGATGAGGAAGAGGACGAGCTTTTAGAGTCTTTCAAGGACCTTGTTGAGGTCTGTTTGGCAGAGGACGATGAATCTGAGCGTTGCCTTTCTTTTTTCTCTCTGGAGGACTGCTCAGACGATGAGGAGCTCTGGTGGTCAGGGCTTCTGTCTCCCACGTCATCGCCAACTTCATCAATGGTGACAAAGTCCTCCATGTTGAAATTGTGCTCATCAAAAAGGTAGGCGTCTGACGAAACGGTGTCATCTGTAAAATCATCCTGATCCTGGATCGAGAACAAAGACGGAATCAATCTCTGGAACAAGGAAACAATTAGAAAAAATAAAACTATAGTTAAAAATAAAAGTTAAATTCAAACTGATAGACGTGTTCATGTTTTGCAAACAGCTGCTCCAATAACAAAGACTGGTGAAACCCTCACCTTTGTTTGTGGTGTCTCTCTATAATTGACACTTCTGGAGCTTGTGTTGCTTGTGCTGGTGCTCTACAAAACAAATATTTAAAAAGGATTTTTAAGACGGCTTCTCGGGACCAGTGACATGAGACATTAAACATAAAGACAGGTCCAATTACAACCATGACCTTTTGAAAGCATGTTGCTGATGCTGTGCGTGATGCTGCTGAGACATCAGATCTGTGCAGTGTGTAGCTTTAATGAAACATGTAACCGTGTTGTACTGTTGCTGACGTGTATTAGTATGGTGTTGTTACAGTGTGGTTTGCTGATGGAGCTCTATGGCAGATTAAGATATAAGACACTGGATACACAGTCAGTACTTTGATCAGCTCACTGTTGGTTTTTGATCTTTTCATTTCGGTTTGTGTTTCATCATGTGATTCGTTTTTCTCGGTCTGAGTTTGTTTTATTCTCTTTGCTTTTCTAACATTTTTCTAACACACTTTGTAACTGTGCTACAACGTGTGTTTGAAAAGTGCCATTTATCTATATATAAAGTTATAATTATTTATTATCATCATTAAATTCTGAGTGGCATTTAAAGCGGACGTCACCTCTTTCTCCTCACTGCATGTCCTGCTTTCTCTGGTAAGTCTGTGCTGGCGGACTGCAGCTGTAAGGACCCGGAATATGTCCTCGTCAATGCGAACAAGTTCAGCGGCGTTGTCGTCGGACTTGACCTGACTTGTGGCTGAGAGTGTGAGGCTGGAAGCAGCAGGGACGGTGTTTCCATCAGCAGTATTCTTTAGAATTGTTGGTGGCCCCTGCTCCCTGTTTACTCCTGCTTTCTCTACATCCTCATTTGCCTTAGGAGCAATGGTGGAGTCCATGGATATCTCAGTTCTCATCTTCTCGTTGTCCTCCTCCTTCATTGTTACGTCGGCACTCGGACCTGCTGTGACCGATTCAGAAATGACTTCAGCATCGACAGTGCCCAGTTCGAGGTTTATCGTCATCTCACTGGAGTCCTCAAGACGCTTTTTTAGGCTCTTCAAACTAAAATTAAAAACATAAAAACTTGAGTTGAGTGTTTTTAAATCAAAATCCTTCTTTTCTCTTCCTGTAAAGCCTTAAGGGCTGAAACTAATGATGAGTCCCCCGCCAGAATATACGGTAAATGTAACCACAGAAGAATCGATTATAAAGAGAAATACTCACGACTCGAAACGCTGAACTTTACTCCTGCGTGGAAAAAAAAGACGGGGGGTTAAAAAAACAAGAAAAGATCTGTAGAAGGTTTTTAATGTCGTAACTCATGTGGGTACATATTAAATCATTTACTCCTTTCTTATCCCTAATTTAAGGACACACATACCAAGTTGTGCGCTTCGATAAAGAGCCCGGTGAGAAGGTGTTGTAGTTCTCCACCACCTGTGTTACACCGCTGGAATCAGCCATCTCGACACATATCTGAGGTGGAACGGACAGAAAGAGAAAAGCGCTTTAATGTGACAGAGAATCCTGACACAGCAGGTTTTTGGAAAGTCACAAAACTGACGGATGGATTAAAAAATTAGAAAAATAATAAATCTGTTAATTTGTTGTTCTACAAGTGACATGGCTGGTTTCTCCACACCTAAACGTGAAAAGTGGAGGTGGTGGTGTTGTGTGGGTTTTGTACCCTGTTGGCGAGCGGCAGGAAGCTGACAAAAGGCGCAATGGACGCCACCACTTCCATGACCATCTTGACGACGTCCACCGTTGTCCCGGAGATCTCAACACAGAGCAAACGCTCCTCGAGAGACTCTACATCTGGAACACGCTGAAAAGCATCACACAGCTGGTGTTAAGGACCAGGGACTCGAAAAACAGCTGCCTTCAGATGAAAATGGAAGATGAATAACTTACAGCGTTGCTCCATTTCATCAGAGTTTTATACATGAGCTCCTGCAAAAAAGATGACAAGCCACAGAGATGTTGTCAAAACACACGTTTCTCTAAATGCTTCAGACTGTGTGTACGTGTTTGTATTTCTGTTCTAGTCCGTAGAGTACTGGAGGAACATACCTCTCTCGATTCAGGATACATGTGCTGTAAGACGAAGTGGAGCTTGAGTATGGAGCCTCTGACAGAAACTGGATTTCTGATGTGATCTTGGGCAAAACTGCAGCACGCAGCCCAGTCGCTGAAATGCACGAAAGCCTGGGGGTGAGGAGAGAAGAAGGTGTTATGACAGTTACATGAAAACAAAGCTCCATTTAATTAATAAAAGTGTAAGTAAGACAACGTTTGTGCTTGTGCCAGCCTGCACGATCTTCTCCTCACCCTCCTCTGCAGCGTTAGGACTGTCACGTTGTAGTACAGGGAGTGAAGATTTTGTTTGGGGAAATAGGTCCACACGAGCCTGGCAACGTCCTCGTGTCTGTAGTTCCCTTCTGGCAAACCAGTTAACATGACTGTGTGGAACTCCGAACCCTGGCGGCTGGCCCTCTGCGGGACGCAATGTCAAAAGTTTAATCAAACACGTGTCATTAGAACATGTTTTCAAATACATCACATTCTGCTGAACACATCTGATGAAGTATGAAAAGCAGAGAGCTACTTAAAGTCAGAGTCACTTTAATGAACTGAGCTGTGGAAATTTATACAAAATCAGATGCTACACAAACTGAAGCAGTGGCTGGAACTTCCTGTATTTGTCTAACTGGGTTTTGCCGGTTTTGGTTGTAAAACCTGAACTCAGCATAAAAATCCCGCAGGTTTATCACCAACTAACGCAAAGCAAAACATTTCTTTCTGAATGGTTTAATGTTTTTTTCTTTATGACATGCATATAAATAATACAAATTAAACTGGGGAAGAACATGCTTACCGTAATGTCGTCATGTCCCCTGACTGTCAGATATTCTAGGAGTCAAAAATGAATGAATGAATGTCGCTTCAGAGAACAGTTAGTAGCCCTGTTAAACTCAGCACTTTGGTTTCCCGCCGTCTCTCTTACCTGGGATCCTGAACCAAGGAGACATGGTGGGGAACACAAAGGGAACAGCTGTCATCATGACCCAAAACGGTGACACGCTGCCCTCTGGAACGCCAAACTCTGTTGTCGGGACGGTTGCCTCGGCAACAGCATCCTTGCTGTCCGGCATAGCGTTTGCGGGAAGTCTTGGTGCTGAAAGAGCAAAAACAAGCAGCGTGTTTTGTTTGAGCATATTTATGAGGAGCATTATTAAACGCTTATTTTAACATTTTATCAGATGACCGGGGCTGTGTTTACTGCCTGTGAAGACTGAGAGAGTGAAGACTCACGCAGTGATGTACAGCCGCTGTGTGGTGTCTTCAGCCTGTAGACGCTGTGACCCGGGGCCCGTTTGAGGAGGCTGTACCAAACTCCGAGCCTATCAGCATCACGAATGGACTCAAACTCGATGTATACCTGAAACACGCACGTACAGGACAGGTGAGGACTTTTTAAATTCAGTGCACACCACCGGTCAAAGGTTTTACAACACCTCTCCAACACGGCTTTCAGTTTTAAATTTTTAATTGTGTGTCTGTGTGTGTTGTGATACCTTGTTGAGGAGAGGCAGGTAGTTTCTGACAAATTCGATTTTTCTCAAATTCTCCCTGAGGTCTCTGGCCTCGCCTGGTGAAATGTTCTTGATGAAGATTGTTCTCTCTCCATCATCAACCACAGGCTGCACCAAGAACAAGAGGTGAACAACGAGAAGTCAACAAGAGGACAGACACACACAAGCAGTTCAATCTTTTTAATAATTACTGAGGAAATAAGAGTGTATATATGTTACTTACAGAACTCATCCGCTTCATCAGTGATTTATAAAACCCAAGCTGAAACAAATACATCAGAGTATGCAGTATTTAATGCGCTGGACTTCTGTAAAAACCTGTCAATAAAAAGAAGCAGCGTCGTGAACATGCTTACCGGTGACATGGTCACTCCGCTGTCCACAACACGTAACTTCAGTCGAGACTTTTTGAGA
Source organism: Toxotes chatareus (assembly GCA_016801885.1). Taxonomy (NCBI): domain Eukaryota; kingdom Metazoa; phylum Chordata; class Actinopteri; family Toxotidae; genus Toxotes; species Toxotes chatareus. Next base: position 13,698,755 of record CM028893.1, read on the forward strand.
ATAAAGCGCTTCTTTCTGATGTCTCGCATTATGTTCTGCACATCCATCACTGTCGGCATCACAACGAAGGCCTCAGGGGAAAAACCAGACGCAAAAACGTGTCGTCAGTTATACAGAAAGAGACAACTGCAAAAATATGGGACTAACAAACCAAACCTGATGCCTACCATGCGTGCCTGAGGAACGACAAAGATAAAGTCAAGCAAGTCATTCCGATATTTAAATCCAAATGGAATGAACAGTTTGGCGAGATCTTCCTCTGTGTAGAGGCCATCCTGATACTTCGGCAGGTTGGTTATTAACAGCTGCTTCTTACCAAGTGCCATAAACTGGGAAGATTCAAAAAAGAGATAACAATGAGACAGTAACAGTTTAAGTTCCATAAATATTAGTCAAGACATGTCAAGTCACTCGTGTGAATAAAGGCAAAAATCAGCTTTGAGTTCAGTGTGAAATTGTCACTTTTATAACTTTCAGGGTTTTAATTATTCAAGCCATTTTAAAGATATTACATTAAAATGCATTACATTTGTGCATCAGCTGAGAACAAACGTTTAAAAACTGCAGCAGTTTGTACAAAGGGTTTGAAAACTTACTTTTGGTAAGAAGCAGGTTTCTGACTTGAGGCACGCTGCAAAAGAAAAGACAAAGTAAATGTTAAAAAGACAAAAATGTGCATTATTATCACGTGCAGGCACCTGTGATCTGCATACAGCCGATGACATGCGTGTACACACACTTCTTGGATTTCTTACTGATACTATTTTGATGCAGGTGCTTTTCCACCATCTCCCCAACAGTCAGATCGGCAGCTGTAGCTGAAGAGGACGTGGCTGCTGCCGGCTGCTGTTCGCTCGCTGCTACAGCTGCCTGCTTAGTTTTGGTAGATGCAGGCACTTCAGGCGACACAGCTGAAACACTGCTGACAGCGCTGGAGGCATCTTCGGCTGATGCTGGATTCCTCTGGGTCCTCACGTCAGACACAGGATCTCCTTTTTGTATTATTTTCTCCATCCCTTTGACTGTTAGCTCGGTCTGTAAAGCAGCTTCGGCTGACCTGGATGCAGCCTGCTGCTGGACTTGAGAAGAGTCTCTCTTGGTCTCCAGCCCTTGTGCGGTGGACTCTGGCTCTGGCTGGGTGCTGTGCTGGGCCTGCGCTGAAGCTTTAACGGAGGTTTCAGGCGTTTTAATGGGAGTCTGTGGGCTCTTAGTGTCCGTGTCTAAAGGTCGAGGAACTGCTTCTGCGTTCTGAACAGTCTCGTGTGAACTGGTTGGTGGTTGACTCTCACTGGGTTTGTCTGGTACAGCCTGTGTCGGCTCACCCTCAGCACCACTTTCAACTTCCATGGGCTGTTTCACTTCAGCTTCAACTTCAACTTCCCCAACCTCCATTGGTTCAGCATCTTTGGCCTCGTTTGCCTCAACATCAACTTTAGCAGAAACCGTTGCATTTCCTGTTTCCACAACCGTGGCTGTGTCTTCTGGCACCGCCACCGATTCCTGAGCCTTTGATCCCAGCTCTTTAGACCTGGAAGTCTCTGGAACATTTATGGCGTTTGCAGCTGTTTCTTCTCCCTTTTCTTTTGTCACAACTTCTGCTGCAGCTAAATTGTCCACTGCTGTTTTGGGTTTCTGAGCATCAGTGCCCATTTCTGAGCCTTGAGTTGGTTCAGCAACAGTCGTGTTTTCTGAGTTATCAACCTTGGCTGTCTCTTTCTGCTGCTCCTTAGATTTCACCATTTTGGCTTTTCCTTTAGTGACACCTGTTGAGCCTTTACCTGAGCCTTTCACGGCAGTTTTCTCATGGGTAAGTTTGCCTGTTGTGTTTTTTTTGGAAGTGTTTTTTGAGGATGAAGATAAAGCTGCAGGGAGAGGATCCGTTTTGGGGGCGGTGGTCGTTGTGGATTTAGCGGTTTGAGGTGTGGAAACTTCAGAACTGGCAGGTTTTCTGTGAACAAAAGACAGTTACATGATTATCAGGCAGGACAAAAAGATCAAAGTCATGATTTGAATGTTTTTATGTTGATGTTGTACTGTCTATGTACAACATACTGTTTATGTTATGATTGTACTGTCCAACAAAGGTGGCGTTCCTGTGATGCCTGTTATTCCACGTCTGAGCAACTGTTCATTTTAAATTAACAAACTAATGAAATTAAATGTGCAGGGAGAGGACAAAAGAAAATAAACTCTTCCCAGTTCATAATATTTCATATTTTTTGTTAATATATTTTTTAATATTTCATCTTTTTTGTTATAACTGTAAAAACTGTAATTTAACTCTAAAATAAATTAAGATTGCACAGGTCAAACTGTGTCCATCCCCTGAAAACACATATCCACATTTTAATGAGGAGCCAAAAGGGACAGACAGCCACTGAGTGCTTATAGTAATGTAACTAAACCTCCCGTCTCCATAACTGTGTGAAGCATGTCTTACTTCTGAGGACTCTTCTTTTGCTCCTTAGAATCAGCATCCTGTAAACAAACCAGATCACATGTGTTATTTTAGATTAATCTGATTATCAACACTGCGACCACACTACAGAAGACACAGTCCAGACCATAGGCATTTGGACAGTTAATAATGTTTTGGTCTTCAGGCTCTGTGCTTCACCACATTCAATCTGAAATAAAACACAGACAGAGAGACAGATAGAGTGTAGTACCTTTTCCCTGACAACAGTGACTGGCATTCCTTTCATGTCGAAGCTCTTTACGCTCTTCAGCTTCTTGGCGTCTTCCTCCTTCTCGAAACACACGATTGCCTACATGTGCACAACCACGCGAAACACGCATAACCTTGGATTAGGACAACTATCAGGACTCATTACACTCACACACCAAGTACGACATTAAAGAAATGCATCAAATCCTAAATTAAAGAGGTTGAGATTTTCTGACATTTTGCAGACTGAGTGATTAACTGTTAAAGAACTAGATCTTCGGGGTTCTAGTGGAAATCTTTTTTTAAGCATTAGCAAATATTGGAATAGCTAGCAGAAACACACAGTCACTCTAAGCTGTCTCTACACATACCTCCAGTTTGGACCGAAACAGGACGACTGATTTTGTTTTTCCAAACTGCTCCACGACAGCCACCACATCATTGTGCGAGAGAGAACTGCGAATCCCTTCGAGCTTCACCATGGTTGGAGGTGACGATTTAGCCACCTGAGTAAACAGTGAGAGAGAAAACCAATGAAACTGGCTGTCTTTTATAAATGGTGACCTTCAAGCTATCAATAATAATAATAATAATAATAATAATAACTCTTTTTGGGCTTTATGATTTTTTTCCTTTATATTTAACTGTATAAATCTCTGACATAAACACCGACCCTGGGGGAAGCACTTGCCTTGCTCTTCTGCGGGCTGGGCTTTGCTTTAAAGGACCCGGTCGTCGACTCCTTCTTCTTTGCTCCTGAGGAGGAGGACGATGACGAAGGGGCAGCAGAGGATGAGCTCTTTCCCCCAGAAGAGGAAGAAGACTGAGGGTGTTTTCCTCCTTTGGGTGACGAAGAGGATGATGATGATGAGGAAGACTTGATCTTGGCTAGCTCTGCCAATAAGGCAGGAGCCAGAGTTTTAACAACAGCCTCCAGGTCAGAGCCTTTTGGCAGAGACTGGACAGCTAGGGAGACAAAGGCAAAAAACATGGTAAGACAAAACTGCAGAGTTTTGGAGTCCCTTCTGTGCCTGGGAGCTCCTTCATCAAAAGGATACTTGGTTAAGATGAGCAACCAGTTGATTTTATATTTAATTTAGGTGAAACTTTTTGGTTGCATCTTTTATTCGTCTCTTTTGTGATTTAATGTTCCCTTTCCAGTTTATATTCATGGCATACACGCTGATCGATGCAGGCATGTTAAAGATTTTAATCTTGGAGGTCTTAAAATGTTTGCAATTTCTCCAACCTGATTTTTCCAGTAGTTTCTTAGCCAGTCTCCCTGCGCTGCTCGACCTCATCCGTTGAGGCGACGACCCCTCTGTGGACGATTGGCTTTCACGGCTCCTCCTTGGAGATGACCGTCTCTCGTCGCCCCTCCTTGGCGATGATCGCCTTTCACGGCTCCTTCTCGGAGAGGATCGCCTCTCTTCACTCCTTTGTGACGAGGACCGTTTCTCATCTCTCCTCCTCGGTGAGGCTCGTCTCTCATAGCTCCTCGAACGGGACCGATAGCGGGAGGAGGTAGGGCGGTCATACCGTGGAGAACGAGAACGAGAACGAGACCGGGAACTGACGTAGGGATAAAATCATTTCAATCACAGTCAATAAATCTAATGATTAATTTAAAAATGGCAATAAAATATTTCACTCAAAGACTTAAGAGATGTTCAAATGGATTCTGGTGCGGATGTTCTGGAATCTCTTCTGCTCACCCATATTATTGCTTGTACTGTATGTGAACTGTGTCTCACAGACCTGCGAGTGTATCTGGAGCTGTGCGGCGACCGCGATCGGCTGCGTTTCTCTCTTCGACTCTCCGAGCCGTGGTGCCTCCGGGGGCTGGCCGAGAGGGAGGAGGAATGGCGGTCGTACCGTGGGGAGCGAGAACGAGACCGGGACCTGATACACGGATAAAATCATTTAGTTAAGTCATAAAGTCATTTAATCTAATGATAAACCTGAAAATGGCAATCAGATATTTCACAGAAAGAAAATCTAAATTGACAGTCAAATTAATGATGATGCAGAAGTACAGATATAAGTCTCTTCTGTTCATTATTATACGTCTAACAAACCCGCGAGTGTATCTGGAGCTGTGAGGTGATCGTGATCGGCTGCGTTTCTCCCTTCGACTCTCTGAGCCGCGGTGCCTGCGGGGGCTGTGTGAGCGGGAACGGGAGCGGGAACGGGAGCGGGAACGGGAGCGGCTCCCATGCCTGGTTTTCTGGTGACGATGTTGAGCAGTCTGGGCAGAAGCTGAGGGTGAGGGCTTGGCATCTTTCCCTGCAGCACTGAAGAGAGGCAGAAATGTGATAAACATGAGTCAATGACAGGCAGAGAAAATGTTCAAAAATCAGCAGGGCTCAGCTTCTCAACTGGTGTGGTTGTTACTTGTCTGAAGACTAAGAAATATACCTGGGGCCGAGTACTATCTCACCATCCCACTCTGGGTATCTGTGAAAAAAGAAAAACAATTCAAACACATCCATTAAAACACCAAAGGGGCCACGTTTTGACTTCAAAAGCCAAAGGCGTTGATGTAGACTGTCATGACGCAGTGGTATTCGGGTGACAAGTGACTTCAAGGTACTTAAAAAAAAGAAAATAACTGTAGTGATGATGGAAATAAAAGACTGACTGTGCCCGGAGGAGTTTGCAGCTCTCAAGGTGAAGGCTGGTGTTCTGGTGGGCGATCCAATCCTAGTAGTCAGAACAACAAACACAAAACATTTAGTCAGACCTCATCACAACTGCTGCCGGCTTCAATATCACAGGTGCCATAAGTTTTTGTTTGTTCAACATTTAATCCTCTAAGATTGTCCCCCTCCAAAAGAGTCCCACTTCATTTCTCTGCTTTCATATGCAAAGGAGACAGTGCTTGACGATGCATGTTCACATTAAGTCAGGGAATTTCAGAAATTCACAAAAGCAAAATATTTTTTATCTGGTGTCTTTAAATCCTCAGTCAGGAGCAGTTAAAATGTGCACAACCTTGAGGAGCAGTGAAATTAGTTAACAGCTCAGAAAGTAAATAAAAAGCTGTTTGTAAACAATGGCTCATGAGACAAACAGTGAGAAATCAGCATGATAACAAATATAATAACTTGATGTGGACAAAAATAGGAATTTAGATAATTTAGAACCTTTATAGTTAAAGCTAACTTTAATCAGCTGGAGTTCAAGTCAAAAACTATGACAAATACAGGAGTCACAGTGACAGTAACAACCAAAATAAAAAGATCTTCTTCTTGAGCTCTTGATTCTTCGATGTCTGGCCCTTCAGTCCAGCGTAGTATCAAAGTTTCCCGAAGTTTGCTTAACGAGATCTTGGCGGAGGTCACTATCAGGTATGGATCAGGACAAAACCACACGAGCTGAGACAACTACCGTAGGTTTGGAGTGGAAACAGGTAGCTGTGGAAACCGGGGAGAGGAAAAAGCCGGTGTGTCTTTGTTGGAAATGTGGAATGCGGTGTCGCAAAACGAGAAAAATAATCAGACCGGTGGTCAATGAAGAAAAAAAAATCTGAAAATCTCAAAATCTCAAAAGCTGATTTTGTGATTCATGAAGTACGATGGCTGCAAGAGGGCGTCGGGTTCTCGTTATTTGCAAAAATAGTTGAAATTCTTTTTTAACAATACATTAAAAAGGGAAGCTTGGCTCCAAAATAAGAGCCAGTATTACAAAAAAGTGACGCCTGCTGTAAGATATTAAATGAATTAAAGTGGGCTCCAGTGGTGGGAAAATTGTACAGTAACACAGTGTAAATTCAAACTGAATACAAAATGTGAAAAACTCAAAAAAAAAAAAAAAAAAAAAAAAAAAAAGAGAAAAACAGGAAACAGCCGTCTTCCATCATCTTCTCAGCCCTCTGTTCAACCAACGGCCAGTTCTAAGTACTTCTTTATCAAATTATACAACACGCAACAGTCACTATGACTCTGGCAATGGCCATTACACTTTGATCTGAATCTGGCTATGCTACATACTGACATTATGACAACTGTTTTAAGTCAAATCATGTAAAACAGACGTTGAAACATTACGGTACAAAATATTTAGTTTGGAGAACATAACAGAAAGTTTAAACAATCTGTCCCCATGTCTGCAATCCAAGTTTGTTTTTCCAAAATGGTACACAGCTTTTACAGGGTGGCAGGCTTTTTAGTGGCAAAAGGACTTGAAAAAGAAACTGAAACCCTTCAAACTTTGAAACAAACAGAAAAATGAACCATTTGGAGTGTTACAATCTAAAACAAAAATCTCAGACATCGAAATAAACAGTTTCCTGAGGGGAGATAAAACAGAGTGCAGCCTTCCACTCACCTTCAAATGAGTGAATTCTTTGTAACACAGAGAACAGGTATGTGGAAAGACTTTCGGTGTAGCCGCTGCATAGTCATGCATCATGGCCGGTGTCGGCTGACCCTTGGACAATGGACTCTTCGCTTGATGCTGAGTGCTGGAAGGCATCAGTGACATACGCATGAAGTTCAGCGGGTTCAGGATCGGCTGAGGTGGAATTCGAGGAATAATGAGGGAGCGAGGATCGCCGGGAACAAACATTGAACGCTGCACGGCAAGTGAGGCATCCATGTTGCTGGAGAGGAGAGAAGCAAGAGCAACTGGCTGCGCAGCAGAAAAAATTGGGGGACACAATGCTTGTCCCATTTGTGACACTGGCTGCTGCGTCTGCTGCATGTGCTGCTTCAGCTGCTGCTGCTGCATCTGCTGCATGTGCTGCTTCAGCTGCTGCTGCTTCTGTTGCATCGGTTTCTGCTGATTCTGTTGCTGCGGCGTCTGTTGCTGCTGCGCCTGCTGCTTTTTCACCTGCTCAGCAACTGTTGACTCTTTTCCTTGAGTTTTACTCTGATCCTTAGTGCTGCTGGCATCACTGCTGCCAATGAGCACAAGCCCAGGTCGGCCGGGATGCACACGGTGGAACCGACTGCTGGGAGGCTGGGTTTTCGACGTTGACTGGTCATTTGTCTCTGGTTTTTTCGAAGGAAGCGGTTTGGAGGCTTCAGACTTGAAGGCTCTTATGTCTGTGCCTTTCTTCGCCATAGAAAAAGAGCTGAGGATTGTTTGAGGAGTCTGGTTTGATTCGGTCTGCAATCGTTTAGGAGGATCAGCGCTTGGAGGAGCTACAGAGCTCCGTACTGAACCGTACGAAGAGCTACCCTGGTCACGTGAAGAACCCAAGGCGCTGCTTTTCAACTCTGTCGTATCTTTTTGCAGCGGTTCTTGACTGTGGCTGCTACTACTGTAAGTGTCCACCAGCAGCATGCTGCCACTTCCACCACTGTTGGCTCTTCTGCCACTGGTCCTTCCAATCTCATCCACAATCCCTACAGTGTATTTGCCAGTATGGCCATAGTCAATGACTTTACTGGGCTGGCGAACTGATGGAGTAATGTCCTCCTCACGCATCCCTGCCCTTCCAGAACTGCTGAAACTGTCCATGCCACTCACACTTCTGGTGGGCTGAGATTCAGGGTAGGGTTTTGGCTGGTCTGCAGTTGTAGCTCTCTTGGCCTTCTGAATGCGGATTTGGCGCAGGATGAACGGCAGGTTGGCAGGGGTGATCTGGTCTTCAGGGTAAGAGATGAGATGTTCCAAGTCCTCTTTTTCAAGTCCAAAGTGCAAAAGGATGTTAGCAGCTGATTCGGAAGTATACTTAGGGCGACTTGACTCAGGAGGGGCCGCAGGTTTGTCAGGCATTGGATAGTCATAATCACCTAACCCTGGAATGGACTGCCTATCACGTTCTCTTTCACTGGAGGCATTAAACCTACCGTCTCCGCTGGCGGTATAGCTAGATGAAGCAGACGATGAATAAAATTTAGGGGAATCATCAGCAGTTGACCTTTTGTAGTTCGGCAACCAGTCCAAGGAGCTACTGCCACTTTCAACATCAGAGTGTCTATGTCCCAGAGAGGCAGAGGTTGAGGACATTGAATAGGAGGTCATCCCTGTGCCTGGGGAGAGAAACTCATCTCTTGAGCTAGTAAAGCGAGTGCCCTCGTCTACAGGCTGATGCGCTGGTTTGCTAAGGTACCTCACTTCCTCTCTGGCTCTGCTAATATGCATATCTACAGACCTCTCTAAGTCCTCATCCCTTACGGCTCTACTCTGTTCAGGCCTGTGGCTCACTGGCTGAGCCAGCAGAGACGGGATCATTCGCCCAGAGCCGGCAGGGGCCGCAGAAGAAGTACCAGAAGAGCTGAAGCTGGAACCAGTTCCGAGATGAGGAGCTGCCCTCTGAGGGTCCCTCTCTGCCTGAATACTGGAAAGTCCATATTGTCCCTGGGAGGAACTCTGGTTCCCAGAGGGAGTATAGGGGTTATACAGGGGGTGAGACATGGTGTTTACAATCTTCAGAAGGTTAAGGAGATTGATGGCCGCAGCAGTCGGGGAGGGGGGTGTTGTGGGTATGTAAGGAGCAGGTGGGTTGGAGCTGGCTGTCAAGTTCGCAGCTCGACTACCAACAGTGAGAGCGTTGTTTATCTGCGTCAGTGCTAGCTGGGCTTTCAGTTGAGCCAGCCGCAAGGATGCAGCCTGCTGTCCAATCAGGAGTGGGCTCCCTGCGAGCCCTCCGAGAAGGGGGCTCCTTAGGGGCCCGGGAGCAGGAGGCGGGGCGCAACGCTCCAATAGTAACGCAGAGCTGAAAGGTTAAAAACAAAGAAAGGGGTTATTGAAAAGGACTGGAGCTCAGCTTCTTGGTTGGATGACATCCATCATCTGGAGGGTCTCATCTGGGCTTTTCCACTCTGGTGCTTCCTGTCGGATACACCCTCAGTTCGTCTTTTTCACTTCCTGGTCTTCACTAGCAAGAAAGAAGAGAGGAGGCAAAAGCAACAAAGCAACATAGAAAGAGAACAAGGTCACAGCTGTTAAGAGGAAACATCCAGAACAGGGACAAACTCATTTATTTCCTTTCCATGCTCATCTCTGGTGGAAATGGTTGAGACCGGCACCAGCAGACAGACAAAGCACACAGTGAAATTTAAACAAGTCACAAGTTCGATTTCAAACATCACATCACTGAGCTAAATGCTGGTAGTGAACAACAATGTAAATCAGGCTGAACTTCTGGTACGACTCTAAATCACAAGTTACTGGGTTAGAGGTAAGGAGGCATAACAAACTGGAACTGTACAGATTAAATCCCATTAGGATTCACGTGATTTAGTTTTGTGTCGTGATACCGTGCTCAGTTAAACTCGAACTGCAAAAGAGGGAAGTTCAAGAATAATTAAGGAAAGAACCTTACTGCATCACAAAACTTCCCAGGGATTCCCACTCCCACCCTTTCACGTACACCCAGTTACAGAAAAACCCCTGTCTTGCAAAGCTTTTCATTCAAAAACAATGAAAACACAGAGCGAAATGATTTTCAGGTGACAAATCCGAGGTCAAGGTCTGGTGAAATGGAGCAGAGCCTCCTCAGAACACTTGAAATAAGTGTTGCACTCTTGTGCCGTTGTCTCGTTGACTGTGTTGACGAATAATTGAGAAAAAGAACAAATTAAGCAGCCTGGCCTGACTTCAGCTTTCATTCAGACTGACTTCAGCTATGCGTGGAAAAAATGCACACAGAGCTAATCATCTGATTGAAGTGGGAGTGTAAACACCCACACTAAAGTAAGTAAGCAAATAAATAAATAAATAAACAAACAAACAAAAAACTCAAGCCCATACAGGGGGAAAAAGAAAGCTGGTTCTCACCACAAAGCAATGTCACCCTGAACACCCTGCAGACTTTTCCAAGGAGCCCAAACTTTTCCCTCAATTATTCCCCTCGCAGTCAATCAACTCTAGTGTGCCAATCATAACTTCAACACATGATCAGACACTGATGACAGAGGGAAAAACGCATACAAAGCCCTCCTCTGTTAATAGGAGCTTGAAAACAGCCAAATATGGCCATCTGTGCCCTTTATTGATCACTGTCTTTACTAGGATATTTGAATACCAAAGACAACAGAGAAGATTGCATAGAGAAAAATTAGAAATGGGATGCAACAAGATTATTATGTAGTGAAAACCCAGCTTTCTATCTTATATTCTTCAACTGGCTAATCCCCCAGGGTGTCTCTGCACCCCTCATCTCTCATGAGCAATCAGTACAATGTGTATACAAAAGTGCTGAAATGACTAAATACAAAGGGTGGACACAGGTACACAACGTGTCATGTCTGTTAAAATATTATAAATAGCTTCCGAAAATACTTAATGGCTTTAACGAAGAGGGGAAAAAATCAGTCTTTGGGATGTTAAATGTGCCTTTTTTTTTATCTGCGTCACATCAGCACAGAAATTAAAACAACAAACGCGTTCATTTCGATATACTGTGACCGTTTGTGAGGGCTTAAACGAAGAGTTATAATAAATATCTACCATGTTTTAAAGTTCTACATGTTCGAGAAAGATGTTTCCGATGAGTCGCGGGCCTGAGCCCAGCCATCACTGATGCTAGCTCCTGCTAGCAGCTAGCACAGCTAGGCTTCAGCACGGCCCGGAAATGAACACACACGACACCGTTTGACGAACACCGAGTACCGCGACTGTACAAGTACAAACGCACCGCTCTCTGTTTATTTTACACTGTTTTTGTTGCATACCTTCCGTTACTTGTGATTTTCGGAGCGCTCAAACTCGTCTTCGGGCTCTTTTTCTGACAGGAAATCTCAGGTGCCTCGAAAACGGAACCATTTCCGGTTTGGGTCACCAACCTTCAGAGTAAAAGTGAGCACCTTCAGAGTAAAAGCGCTACAGAGTTAAAGATTCAGAAATTCAATCAATGGCAGATTTATTCTTCACCGACAAGAAAAAAAGTGGTGTAACATCCTATCAAACACTCAGATGCACACAATACATTGAAGCTTCTCTGCTGTTAATCATACTGCTTCAGATATACTAAGAAAAAGGAGTTTGCTAAATTGTTTTTATTCTTAAGTTTGTAGGTTTGAGTAGAAATAAAGGTGAATGGTTTTTGCTTTTACTTTTTTCTGTCACTGCTGTTACAGTCATGCTTTCATCCTTAACCTTATCACTGTTGTGTATGTTCTTGTCGACTTGTCATTGCTCTGCCACACAGCGGCGCTGTTCTCACAGAAATCCAGTTAATGTGCTTCACCCAGCTCCAGTAGTATTTATAAGCCCCTATAGCCCCCTGTAGTCTGTTTTTTTTTTTTTTTTCCATTTATCACCATAAGCATGAAAAAACTAAAATAAAAGGTATTTTCTTATAATGAACTATAAATTTGAACTTGAACTGACTTTGCTGCTGACCTTTAAACCACATAGAGGCAGATGTAGATCCAGGTGATATTAGTCTGTAGGTTCATCACTATAAAAAAAAAACCCTTTCACATAGTCACATTGTTTTCACATTGCCATTTCATACGTTGTTATCATGAAAATATAGATTATAGCTGCTGTTAAGTCAATCAGATGGCATCTTTCTCCAAACAAAGAGAGAGTTTCTCTGTGTTTACAGAACTATGGTACTGGTTTAAATGTTAACTTCAGTTTTGCTTGAGAAATTAAAATAAATGATATGATGCTATATTAGTAGTTTATAAATAACATCTCAGGTCAACTATGGTCTCCAGACAGCGGTCACCAAAAGATTCATAACCACAAATATAAACTAATGTCTTTGATACTTTTAATTAAGCGTTAACTTCCCATCAGTTCAAATTTAGTCTGGTTTACAACTGAATTTTTATTAGATGGAGTTACATAAGCCCTAGAAAGAAGGTGATAAACCCTCTTCCTGCAAATAAAAACATGAATCAGTGAGGATTTTGTTGAGCTTAGGAGTCGCATGCCCCCGAAAGTTGCCAAGTTCGCCTTGTTGCTAAGTGTGGCGGCAGAACAGCCGCCGACAACGCCAGCCAATCACGGTCAAAAACTCTTCCGGATTCCCCAGCTGGATTTAGTGAGTCACAACCAGATGCATGATATACTCAGAGCCAGTATATGAAGTTGAAGTCTTTGATAATGAATGGCTATTGACTTTACAGACTGTTGAATCAACAGTTTATCAAAAGATGATGATGAATATTTTCATTAAAGGATCGTTCTCTGTTGGGTATTGCAGCAAATTACTAATATATCCTCTTTATCCCCTCCCCCGACCACAGGGCTTAACACCTGACCACGACACAACAGCTGACTGGCAGCACTCTGCTAGTGTGTGTTCACTTGTGTGTATGTAGGAGTGTGTGTTTGTGTGTGTGTGTCTGTGTGTCTGCGAGGGGACGATAGGCCAAGAGAAGTTCGGTTTTATTTTCGGCTGTCATCGCTACCCTGACAGAGGCCTGGCCTCACGGTGGTGACCTCACACACACACACAGACGTCTGCCATGTGTGGAGACGTGGACACATTTAGACATAAAAATGACAAACTGGTTTTGTGTGTTAATTTGACTTAATTGAACACAGACACACACACACCCAGAGTTTTCCACCATAATCTCCAGTGATCTTTGACCACCTTGAATTTCCATCATTAGGATTATTTTATACGCCACCAGTGTTGTCAAGATATTTAACTACGAGCCAAAGTCAAGTCTAATATTTCTTGTCTCCAAGTCCAGCTCATGTTACTTCAAGTCCAAGGCAAGTCCAGTCTCTCTCAGTGTTGCACTGTAGTTCCATTACTTAAACAGTCCAATACTGCTCTCATTGTTTTAGATGTTTTATTTTTATACTTTATTTAGTCCGTTTCGTTGCTGTCTATAATTTAGCTTTTAAACCATGTGGAGTTTGATCCAGGACAGCCATTCACCATAAACTGGGATCATTATAACCTGCATTACAACGCACTCACTAACTCATTAATCTGTGCCCCCACATGAATCTGCAGCATCTACCTCCCACGCCCCAAACAACCAGGTCACATTTTCTCTAATGATCCCACCAGTTCAGACCGGAGGTAACCTGACCCCAGATCAGTGACGACGGACGGCGACCGCAGCCAAGATTGACAAGGAATGTGAAATCTCAAATTAGTATCTGTCTTCAACCCGGGGATCTTTCCAGAAAAACCACAGCTCTTATTTCCTCGACTTGGCAAAACTTAAAGGAAGATTACTGAGGAATGTTTTACCCTCCCATCATGATGCCTACCCAACACACCACAGTGAAAGTGGGTTGTACTGGTTAGTCCACTGTACTTAAGCACAGTACTGGGCTAAGTATACTTAGTTTACATTCCACCACTGGTCACAGGAGGGTGAAAACCCAAATTATCAGCCCTTTTCGCTGCCAACCCTCTCACCCAGCCTGTTATGACTGACAGTTCCCACGTGATGTGACGTGGGTGTGCGGTTACCTCAGAGACTCCTGGGGGTCCCTGTGTCCTCGGCGACACGCCCAGCGTCGGACACATGGGTTTAAATCATCAGGCGGCGGGGACAGGGAGGGTACACGGTAACCCACACCGGGCAAACCCTGCTGCTACACATGTCAGGATCATAAATCTCTCTGCAGAGATGGTGGAGGGAGGAGGATGAGGGATTTAAATTACTTCTTCCTTAACTTCTGCTTTATAAGATTTGATGTTCTTCATTTTTACATAATCTGCACACAAAGATAGAAGTTATGAATTTGCTGTTTTAGGGTTTTTTCTCTCCTCTTCCAGTGTACGTTATTCTCGGTCTTTTGATGTCTTTTGTTTGATTTTAACTTGTTCTATAAACTGAGGATGCAAAAAGACGAGTCCATATCTGCTGTGTGTGTGTGTGTGTTCCTCTGTTTGTGTGTCCAGATACTGCAAGAGCCGCCGCCGTCCTCTGAGGAGCAGTTAGCAGAGGGTCTAATTAAAGCTGATGAATATAAATCACCACTGGCTCAAACAGAGAGCTGCCATCACTCACCGCAGTGTCTGGACATCAGTATGTGTGTCTGTCAATAGCACACACACACACATGCAATTATAATAGTTTGTTTATCCTTGGATTGTGAATACAGAGATGAAATAAAGTATTGTTAAAGAAATTTGTGGCACCAGCGCATCATCATTTTACGGATGTTTCAGTTCCAGTCTGTGCACACGGTGTGTCTGTGATGAATACTGAACATTTATCAGGTCGGTCTGAAGCCTGCTGCGTAAAATCTTAAGAAATATTTTCTCTCTGACCTCAGAGGGGACTCGTATGAGACGGACAGCGGAAAATGATAGTGATACTCTGCATCATGTAGCACGGCGTGAAAATGTGTGCGCGCGCCTGGTTCGAGTTACATCATCATCACACCTAAGTTTCATTTACGGCCAAGGAGAGTTTTCATCACCATGGAGGCATGCATCATTCTGTATCAGCGACACTGATATGATGAGCTAGCTTCAAGACTTCTGCTATTTTAGGAGACTAAATATATATATAGATATATAAACTCAGTCAAAGGAAGGGAAAGAAGACAGAGAAAAGACAGAGAGGACACCTGAAGATTTGTCTTTTAAAAGATACTGAAAAGATAAAGTAAAAATAAAGTTAAAGTGCCTCTGCCAGCTTTACTATTCTATTCTTTACTATTCTTCTTGTGTCTTTTTTATTATTTGAACCTGAGCAAATAAACTTCACATGGACACACACGATTTAAAAGTCACGTCAGAGACTCTGAGCTGTGAACTAAGACGTCCCGTCCACAGTGATCACAGTTAATAACACGATTCTGAGGCTGGACTCGTTGCTTGACCCAGAAACTCTTTTCACAAGTGGATGAACAAATGGAGTCCAACACAAAGTGACTTATCATCGGGAGGTCGCTCAGCTCGAAGCTAACAGTCGACCAGCCTGCACTGAGGAGACTTCATTTCCAAAACTACACAGAACCTCATGCTTAGTATTGATGTTTTAGTTTCTGCTCTCAAACTACATCATGAGACGACAACGTCCCCATTTCAACAGAATAAAGAGTTTTTCCTCATTAGCACTTTGCTGACATAGCAGCATTATTACCTGCAGTGGCCAGCAGGTGGCGACGAGCACAGTGAGAGAACAGGATGCTGAGGAACACGAGTCTGAACTTGGTCAGTAAAAAGAAGAGAAAAGCAGCAGCTGCACTTTAAAATCCACCTGTTCCCTCTTTCTAACACAGACGCAGTGACCATCACAGCCGTCGCGTTCCAAAGACCAAAACCCTCTCAAAAATTTACGAGGTCTTTGGTCATATGCTGCGTGTGTAAAGCTAAATGTGTGTGTGAATGGGACGACGATGTTACAGTGCAAGGTCAGTGTGTTTTTGAACTGAAGGAGCTTTTGGTTTCCACAGTGTTTCCTGTGTGTGTGTGTGTGTGTGTGTGTGTGTGAGAGAGAGAGACTGTAAATCAGGCTTTATATAAACTGTTATACAAGCATCAGATGACAGAGCTGTGATAAAACCTGAAAATACAGGCAAGCAGGACACGGAGGTAAATCAAATGTACTTTTCATACACACACACACACACACACACACACACACACACACACACACACACACACACACACACACACACACACACACACACACACACACACACACACACACACACACACACACACACACACACACACACACACACACACACACATACATAAACACTCCTAAATCTAGCTGTCTAAATCCACAGCAACAGAGCGCTCAGAGCAAAGCCTTGCTTCAGATCGAAGCTATTTCACACCTTGCATAAAAAAAACATCTCTTTGTCCCACACACACACACACACACACACACACATTCTTTTTTCTCCTGTCCACTTTCTTTACTGTCTCAGTTTATTGCTTAAATCCTGTCCCAGGCCCTGTCCTGTCTCCATCTCTTTAACTCATGCGAGCACTCACACACAGTGGGGAGTCTTCTTGTGTTCACTTCCCTTCATACAATCCTCCCATCAGAGCTCAGCCAAGGCCCATAATGGCCTCAAGGCATGGCACTATCACACAAACACACCCACGGTAATAAACACCTCCCCAGTGTCTTAGCTGTCTGAGGAAAACTATTCCTCTCCAACTTTCATGGCAGGTGAATGAATGGCTGATTACAGGACTGAATGAAGAAATGTTTGAATGGATGAGTTTCCTGGTTTGTTTATTTAAAAAAAAAAAAAAAGGATAAATGAATGACTATGTGCAGGAACTGCTGCTAAGGGGAGTGAATGAATGAATGGATGGATGGATGAATGAATCTCGTGGTGAAGAAAAGTGGTGATTTACACCAAAACCAAGTGAACTCAGCAGAAATGAATATGAAAGCACAAGATGCAAAGGACAAGAATAGAATAGAATAGAATATACTTTATTGATCCCTTTGGGAGGTCCCTTGGGGAAATTTGGGAGTGAAGCTGAAGGTGAAAGATGAGACTTGACCTCTGCAGACACTGAGGAGTAAAGGTCAAATCAACAACAGCTGCCGTGGGGACAATTAAGATGTTACTGGATTTTAAATTTGCTCACTGCGGTTTTGACTTTCTTCAAAACAACGGAACAAATTTCGGATTCTGGTCCGAACACCTCGAGTCCCGTCCGGACTCTCAGGAACAGACCACACAACAGAGCAGCAAAGTGCAGTTCTGGGCGAATGACTGAAGACGCAGCCAAATATGAACAGTTCTGATTAAATTCTGTCCTGAGTAGCTTTTCATTACGAACAGCTGGTTATTACATCTCCTTCATCTCGTGCTTTGGTTACTTTTCTGTGCTTAGTTTGGATCACATACACCTGACGTACTTTGTTGTGGTGTGAAACTGGTTTAAATGGCACAGCTATCACCAGAGTCCATCACATTCTGTACAGTGGTACTTTGTGCCTGGACAGTATGTATGATACGCATAGCTGAAGAAAACCTTTAAAGCCGTGGATTTAGACAGATGAGACGCTCACGTATACACACATAACACTCTCACATACATTTGTCTTCCTGTTTTAGCTATGGGGTCAGCAGGGCTAGCCAGGGTTAATACCAGAGGACTCTTTCACACTTGCTAATTGCTCCATATGCACACGTGGCCATGCAAGAATGTAGCTGCTTTGGAGTCACTGTGGATAGAAGACAACATTTATCGATTTTACATGGCTTAGACAGACGTTTTCAGCCTGTTCTAACTTCTATCACATTTGTACGAAATCATTTTAGCTACTAAAAGTAAAGAAAAGCTGTCCTTCCATCCTGTGTCTTAAATCTTCATGTGCCTCCTGCTTCACTCGCATGTAAAGACACGAAGAAAACAAAGCCACAGAGCAGCAAACAGAAAGAACACAGATATTTGTCCTCACCGTCGTGCAGGGTCGATGGCGCTCTTTGAGATGCGGTTGGTGGTTTTACCTGCAGCCGAGTTACAGGTTCTGCTGCTGGTCTTTGACACCTTTGGGTGGCCTGTGTCCACTGAGCTTTGCTGCAGAGAACTCTGGGCCTTCTTTTCCTCCAGCATGGCCAAAAACACACACAGGCATATATACAGCACACACTTTCTTAATGTCTTTAATCATACACATGCACACACACACGTCTTCTTTGGAGTTGATCTGATTTTTTGCTCCGGAAGCAGAACAATTCCAAATTTAAAGGTAAATCCCAAAATTAAGAAGTAAAAAGTGAAAAAGACGACATTTTTCTTGTTGTTTTCTTGGAATTATTTTCATCTGAACAAAGAAAAATGTGTAATTTTCTTTTAACCAAAACTATTTCCAGAAAAAGAATGTCAGAGGTGGCTGGTCCCCCCACAGAAAACTAAGGCAACTGATCTGACTTCACAAGATGTTTACAATAGATCAGTTCCAACCAATTTTAATATTAAAGTTAAAAACAAAACAAAAACAAAAAAGAAAGAAACGGAAAACTCGTCCTAGCTCCAAAAACGCAAAGTATTCGCATATTCCAGAATTTCAGGTGTCCCAGAACGCAGGTGGTCCTGAACTCGAGCGCTTTGGATTTCTGAGGGCTTAAGCCAATACTGGGTCAGCGGGATTTGAGCCACGAGAGACTGAAAGGAGGAACGCTGCACTGCTCCACACCCGTCCCTCTGAGGCAGCAGCTGGAGAGGGAGAGGGAGACGGAGAGAGACAGGGGCAGAGAGAGAGAGAAGGAAGGACAGAGAGGCAAACCAGAGAGTCTTGAGGGCAAGAGAGGGGGGAAATAGGATAACGTCTATAGGCGGGTTTCTAGCCACCTGTTTTTAATTTGAGCATTAAAAATACTTGAGGGACGTTTCTCAGCTTAAAATCAAAAAGAGAGTGCGATGGAAACATCAGTCAAAGGTTCTGCTTCGCTAATAAGACTGAAAACAGCAGCAGATGAAAACAACAGATGTGTGGAGCAATGAGGAAAGTTTTCCTCACATTAATACCCGAAATTTCACCGCGTCAGGTTTGACTGGTTCTATTTTAACTGCATCATTTCTGTTTCACTCTCTGCAGCAGTGGTTGTATTGATCTTATCAAAAAACATCTGAATATTCACAGAAACTTAACTTTTATTTTCTTTCTTTTGCCAAATTTCTTGAAATTGTGTCAAAAAGAGGAAAACGTGTTTCATGAGAATCGACTAACTGACCAAAGTCAGCAGAAACGTGATTATGAAGTGGATGTGGATGGAGATATCTCAGTCTGCAACAGCAAAAAGTTTTGTTGGACCAAAAGTCTTAGATTAGCTCCATATAGCTGATCACCTGCACCGGCTGCTGTTACTGTCTCCTCAGCACTGACTGACTGACTGATGCCCTCTTGTGGTTCTCAGCTGTAAGTAGATTTCACATCAGAATGTTTCATTGTGTGTCCTGAACACGAAATGTTCAGTAATGTTTCATAACAAATATCATTTCAACCTTTCACGCGTGTAATTACTGAAAATAAGAGACATGTTTGAGTCAGAGGACCTTGTTAAAAGTTTTACTTTGTTCCACAATATACAAAAAAAATAATCCATCCACCGGGATAACATTGACAGAAACATACAGTAGTACATCAGTACAATGTAGTGCAACATATTTCACAGTCAGTGGGTATTTACATTAATCAGCAACAAGGGAGAAGCAACAGCCCTGATAAATCTTTACAGTCTGAAATAATCAACATCCACTGAATATATTTACACTTCAACAGAGAAAGAGACACCAACAGGTTTTACTAGTGTGTCAGCTGAGTTTAGTTTGATTCAGACGAGATGCACTGCAATTAAAAAGAAAGAGGATAAATAAATAAATCGTTCCCCGCGTGTGCTTCAAGTGATTTAAATCAGCGAGTCAAACAGGAAAAGCTGCACTTTGGGGTTTTCATTAAAAAGAGTTCCCTTCTGATGATTTTCACTAAACGTCATCATTTCGTCAACCCACGACGTTTTCAGTAAACACATGATGAAACTAAATAAAAATCAGCAAATCAAATTCCACCAAATCCCCTGTGTAAGATGATCTGAGCGCTGACGTGCTGCTAGACGGACGCTAAAAAAAAGATTTATCCTCAGGTAATGCCTGTTCACGACAATTCATCTTTAAGCTTCCCTCTGAGCTTCCTCACTGAGAACTCCCTCTGTCTGTTATGTACGTATGATACTTTTAACCAGTCTGATCTGTTTGTCTCTGCTTGTTGTCTTTTTAAAACTCTTCCTGTGTGAGTCACATGTTGAAATGAACAATGCCCCAAAACTAAAAGCATTCGTGGTTCCTCACAGACTTAGTATATCGAACGGTATGTGCACTTCGACCTTATGTGGTTACTGAGATATTTTTAGTACTTGGTGCTCGGTGAGAAGTTCATATAGTGGATGGTACATTATCCACTGATCCTCCTGCTCACTGGTGCTCCACAGAAAGTAAAAAAATGCTGCCAATAAACAACAGTGAGTTACGTGAAAGTTTGGACTGAATTTCATTTTTAAAAATAAAATAAAAACACTAAGCTCATGTTACACACACGCTCAGTTTGATTAGGATTTCTGTTACTGTTTCCCCATTCTGGAACGATCTGGTGTGATATCTGTATTAAGCCGGGCTCAATCAATAAAACAGTTCATCTGTATAATTTCATTACTGGATGTTAGTTTTCACATCCTATTTTGGTCTTAGTGTCATTTCCCTCAGGGGCTTTCACATGGAGAAAATACTGAACCCTTATGATCTGGGGGCACAAAAAGTCCAAAAAGTTCCAATTTTAATTGTATTAGTGGGAAACCGACGGCTCCTGGCAGCTCCAGGAAAAACACAGCAGCATCAGGCCTTGAAACTACATCAGAAGAAAACTGCTCTTTCACCCAGCCTGTCCATTTATCTCTCCTCTCCATCTACACCCCATTTTATAAGAACATGACATGAATGAGTATTTGTAATATGTTAAATACATCTTTTCTCTTTTCTTCACCCTCTCTATATCTATTGCTCCCTCCATCCCTCCCTTCCTCTCTTCCTCTACATGATTTTAGCCTCACTGTTTTCCCAGTCAAATCTGACATTTGTTTCTCGCCACAGTGACAACAGTTCCTATCACCTACTGCTTTCCTCTTCCTCTCCTTGCAGCCTTCTCACCTTCCTTCCTTCCTTCCTCCCTTCTTTCCCTCCCTCTCTCTCTCTCTCTCCCTGTGTCTACGTGATGTTGGATATGGGGTCGCTGATTTTCAGACACCTCCAGTAGATGGTCCTTGCCATGGTGAACAGAGCGAGCAGGATCAGCAGCACCCACGACACGTAGATCCCTTTGGACTGCTGGGCAGGTTTCCACGTACCGACCTGAACACACAGAGACACACAGAGACGCACACACACACACACACACACACACACACAGACACACAGGTTAGTATCTTATAAAGAAAGAAAAAGCCTGAAATGTTTAAAACAAAATCAAAACCACAATTTGTTCAACCAACACACACACACACACACACACACACAGATACACACCAAAAGTCCTGCAGTGGAGGCGGCAAGGACTATAAACAGCAGGAAACACAGCAGGCTCCTCCTCCTGGGGAACCGCCGACCAATAGAAGAGCTGGAAATCAAAATCAGAAAAATAGTTAAGAGTCAAAACAAAACTTGTTTCGCCAAAAAGGCCAAAACTGGAAGAGGTTTATCTCACTCACACTTTTCGGCAATGTGGACATCGAGCCAAAGTTCGGTCTGAAAACTCTGTCCACTACGAGAGAGAGGACATGAAAGGCCAGTGTGAGTGTGTGTGTGTGTGTGTGTGTACACCAGTTTCTATCTGAATCTAATGAAATACATCGGTACAGCAGCAAATAAATCTGTTAGACCACAACTGTAGATGACTAAGAAAAAAACACAACAATAAAGAAGTGAAATCTGCACTGTCAGTTTAAATGTATGTCATTTGTGTGTGTGTGTGTGTGTCCTACCAGGAATGTATTAGAGCAGTGTCCGCAGATGACCCTGATGCCGACGGGCTGATGCTGCTGCTCAGGACTGTCCCTCCCAATGTGAACTGGTCCCAGGTTGATGATGCGTTTACTGGCAGAAAAACAATGGGAAAAAAAAAGCGCTGAGTTTAAACGACTGAAAGTCGGTGGAGTTTACATTCGATCCTAACCACTTCCACGTCAACCGCTAAAGCTGTACAAGTCCACTGATGTTAAAACAGCAGCAGTTCCTTAGCACAGTCTGTATTTTTATTTTTTTAATTGCTGGTTGTCTGCTGCTTGAATGGCTTCTCCTGCACAGATGGTGTGGTTGCAAGCCAAGGCTGAGATGGGTGAAAAATAATCCCACTGTTTCTCTGTCTCACCAGTACGGTCTTGGACAGGCGATCCTCTGCGACGTGACTTTGCAGATCAGCAGACAGTTACATGGACAGCGGACGTACTTCTTCCCCACAGGAGCGTTCTTTATCGGCTATTGACAGGGGTGGAGACAGAAAGGGAAAAGGGAGTAAGAAAACAAAAACACAACACATTTTCAGTTTCAGTGTCCGGAGTTTCCCCACCCTCTGGTTCCTAAATAAAACTCAGTGGTTCAGTTTTGAGCTCATCAGCAGAAACTCTGCAAATCTTCTCAGACGATGGAAAGACTTCCTGAGAGAGGAAACACGAGACGCTGCTCATGTCTGTCTGATGAGTCTATGGTTTCTGAATCCAGTCATTCTCCGCTATGATCTGAGCGAACATTTCTTATAAAAAACTGACTAATCTCCAATCTTCATGCTGGGTTAATGCTCATATCTCAACTTGAAAAGATAAATAAAAAGAGAAGGTGTACAGGGTGACAAAAAGTTTAGATGGTGTCAACTTTCACCATTTTATGTTTGTGCAAACTTGTCAGAAAACTGCAAGAGGGAAAAGTCGAACGTCCCGTGACACGACCCTGAAAAAGACTCATCTGGTATGTGCCTGGATCTGTTCGACTCACCGTAGCTTCGTTGCAGATGCCGCACTTCACCACGTGCTGGTGCATCTTGCCCTCCACGGATATGGAGCTCTGACAGACCCGACAGCTGATGACCGGAGCGCTGCTGCTGTCCGGGCTGCCCTGTGGTGAGTACGGGGGTGGAGGATCACCCTGCGCCACCAAGCTGGGGAACGGCGCTAAACCTGGAGAGAGGAACAACCAGGAGGAAATAAGGTCAAGATGAGGAAAAACAACAGTCCAAAATCCACTGATACTCAATTTACAACAACATAAAACAATTTTCATATTTGAAAGAAAACAGAATTTTTGGGGGGCAATTTTACCTGAAAATGTGTTTAGCGATTACCAAAATAGTTGCCAATTATATTACATGACAAACATGCAATGAAATAAAATAACACAGCTATTTCACACAGCACATGACACACACTTTGATGAGTGTGACTGTTGTTTAAGCTCTTATCTTGTGATCCCAAAACAGGAAGTGTCAGGATATGGGTGGTTTACACTCTTATCTTGACAACTTCCTGTGACAAACATTTGATAAAGGTTTTCTGTACCTGACAGTTTTTGACACTCTGTGCCAACAAAACAACAAAAAAGCAAAAAAGATGTTAAGGTCTGATAACACGCCCTGCCTGGACTGTGTACGGGCTACTACTTAAAAGCCTATCAAGACACACAGTGAGTAAACAAATAAAAGGTACATTTTACAGCAGCAATAAATTCTGATACAGTGATTTGTCCTGAAAAGAAAACTGACTCCCACCCTCCATTCTCTAGCCCTGCTGGAACAACTACCAACCAATAAAACATTAACCAATGAACCTACGATGCCTATGCTTATTTACGCTGTGTCATTTATTAGTCAGCAAATATATCAGTCTGCAGAACGTTATCAGGGAGTGACACAACCAAAATTTATCAAGTGTACTGCAAGAGGGCAAAGAGGAAGGACTGAGTGTGAAAATGAATTTTAAAGTTCACAGTTAGGAGGAAATGACAAAGAAAGACAGGAAGAGAGGGAAAAGATAATACAAGATTAAAAAGAAATGAAGACCAGTGAAACATAGCCTTTGGCAAGTCTGGATACAATGGTGGACTGAATAATAGGCTTAAACAAGGGCTAATTATATCAATCGGTCAATTTGAATTATCATTATTATTTCTTTTTGATGAACTGAATCTTTTATTCTATAAAATGCCAACATGACGTCCTCAGATATCTTAATTTCTTCAATTTGCAAGATTTCATTTATAATGATAGAAAACTGAAAAAAAAAAAAAAAACTGAAGATCTTCATATTTGAAAGAACCAGACTCAGAGAACGCTTCATGTGTTGCCTGAAAAATGACGACTGTGACTTTCCAATAATGAAAATTGTTCTGGATTTATTATCTCATATTGGGCTGCGACTAGCAATTATCTTCATTGCTGATTCATCTAACTTTTTTGAGAAATCCTCAGTGTTTACTATATTAAATGGGAAAAAAATAGTGAAGGAGTGGTCGTCACAACTTCCCACAGTCCAAGGTAAGAACTTCAAAAACCCTGTGTGACCAAACCCAAATATGTCATCATCAAAAGCACCAATTGTCCTAATTTGAGTAGTTTTTACCAGAGAATATTTTAGAGGTTTTTTTTTTTTTTTTTACTGGTTTTCTGCCTCCAAAGGGCTAATTCACTTTCAAATCATTTGATTGCACAAAGCAAAGCACCAAACAGTCTCAGTATCAGTTAAACTAACTGAAAAGCATTAATTTCCTACTTTGGTATTTGCTAAATCATCCCGTAAACAAAACATGTGCCAAGTGTGTCTATTAATTCTACTATTTACAGCTAACGTTAGCCAGACTGCTAGTCGGTAGCTCGCAAACTGAAACTAGCGCCAGCTAACATTTGTTTACAGGCTGAGGTCCTCAAACCTAAACACAAATTAAAACGCTCAGTGTTGCTGTTCAAAAGCCTGTAAATGTGTCCGCATCGCGGCGGCTGAGGGGGCAAACCAGACAGCGGACATACTCTGTGGTTTTGACGGATATCCATGCGAGCCGCCCCCGGGAGAGAAGCCGTTGGTACCGTCGTGCTGCTCGGACAGCAGCGGCGACCGTTCCCCGTCCGCCATCGCTCCCACCGGCCCTCGGCCTCTCGCAACGCCCTCAGGAAGAGTCTTCGCAGCGATGGGGAGTCCTCAGACCCCCCGCAGAGATTTCTGGAAGAGTCGCTGAGCAGATGTGAAACCCCGAAGCCCGTCAATTTGACGTCCACATGACACGGGGAGAAACACCGAAGGCGGAAGCGAGACAACAAAAACATCTGTCACATGACCGTGGTCCGAGTCGGGGGCCTGTGATTGACAGCGCGTTCGACCAATGAACGAGCTCGGTGAGGATGGGCGGGTTCAATGCGGTCATTTGACAGTTTGACAGTCCGGGCCGCGTTCAAATGCTTATACAAAGCGCCCTTTGCGGGGTGTTTTAGTACCTTTGAGCCTTTGGCTCGACCGAAGAGGTGAATCCACGAGAGTATCGAGGGGCGTCATAAAAAAAAAAATTCCAGACGTTTCTGCAAAAGAAATTTTATAATTTTAAAATATTCATTACTTTATTCATTGTCTGTTTTTTATGAATGTAATATTTCCTGCAGAGCTGTCAGATTAAACCCAGGATTAGTAAATTTGTGCATAGTTTCACACTTATGACTATCAAATTGTAAATTATAGATTTTTTATGTACTTTCTGGTTTTTACTCTCTTTTTAAGAATAAGAAATCTAATCCTACTTTTATTCAGCCTCTGAAATGTGTGATTTTGGCCTTGAACTACATGAAACTGGACTTTTAAAAGCAGATAATGAAACATACATACAGTAATTGAATAAAGAGGTTCTCATGGAATTTTACATTACAGTATTGTAATGTTAAATGTGTAAACAGCTTTAAAAGAACACAAAGCAAAGTAAGTTTTTATTTTTTTATTTTAAATGCATCACAAAGAATTAGAGAAGCATGTGGTGTAAATGAGGGAGGGAGAGAATGGACGAGATTTTCCTTTTTTTTTTAAGTAATGTATTTTGCTTGGATTACAGCTCTGTCAAAGAAGGGAACCTCCCAATGTTGTTAGAAGAATGTCGTAATTCTGCTTTTCACCTTGTGATCACTGAGTGGTAATGTTAAGTTATCAACACCCTGATAATCTTCCAGAGTTGTTTACACCCAGGTGCTTACCCTTTAAAGACAACAAATGCTTCCTCATTCATTGTCAAGGAACAATCTCTATGAAAAAATTGATGTGTCATTGCGATGGGATCAAGTTTGAGAGTGAATCGAGTACCTGTATCATGTCGTTTGTATGTACCAAAAAATCTATGTACAAGAAAATTGGTGAATGCTGCCAGTTTTCTACCTGTTGATTTCTACATTGTTTACAAACCAGTATCAGTTCTGCTCTACTCATAACTTAATAAGAGCATTCCCTGCACTTCATAATTTATCATCTTATAACCACGACACAATACATTTCCTCATGCCAGAATGTTTCCTGGTTCACTGGATAATTTCAAACTTATTAATCTTCCGTGTGGGACAGAGAAAGCAGTTAGGGTGAAAGAGAGGCTGTCTTTCAAAATACATGCGTTGGTGTTGGTTTTAAATTACTGTCTTTGTGAAGAGAGACTAACATATTCACTATGTCGCGCTCTCTGCTGCTGCTGCTGCTGGTCTGCAGCTCCGAGGCAGCTCATTTTTATGGCACAGTGATGACCTACTACCCAAAAAACATTAGCACAGATGGATCTGTCACGGTATGTGAAGTTTCTCTCTAAAACAATGTATTTACCTTGTTTGAAAATTTGACAGTGCTTAAGTAAAACAGCTTTTGATAGATTTTCTTAACAAATCCAAACTGTTATGGAAGGAATAACAGCAGAAATTAAAAGGCAGTAGCAGTATTTCTGTGATAGTGTTTGTTTTTGGGTTTTTTTTGACACATCTTTACTGTTATACCACAGGTGGTTCTTCGCTATAAGCTGAACTTCCACTCGTGCACAGACGAGGACACATGGGATTGCCCCAGCGGGGACTGTGGGACTCAGAGTGCTTTGACGCTAAACACGGTGGATGAAGAAAGCAGTGGAGAGTGGTGTCAGAGAGAGGGAATCATGACTCGCCAGGTTCCCAGCAATGCGTCTTTTCAGCTAGTGTGAGTGCACCATGACATAACAAAAAAAATTAAATTGACAAAATCCACGTCTGTTATTTCCAGAACTTTAAAATTGGTATCTGAGGTATTTGCACGTGCATACCCACAGAGTAAACCCAGGTTCTGTGCAGCACAGTAAAAACTGACTTTCACATGAACTTCCACTGAAGGTTGGAAGGTGGTAACTGGATAAATAACATCAGAAATGGCATCACGTTATGGAAAGCTGTGACTCTGGTTGAACTGAGGAACCGGTCTGACACCGGCAAAGCCAACACATCGCCCCAGACCACCATCCTGCCAGCTGTGCGGTAAGCCTCCTCACTGTTTGTGATTTTGCCTCTGTGCATGTATGTAAAAGGATTTACATGTGTCACATTTTTTAAAATAATTTTTTATATAATTATTAGCATAGTGACTTATGTAAGGCAATGACTGTAAACAAATGTCGCCATCACTGAGGAAAGAAAAAGTTTGGTGAGCAGATTCCTAAATGAAATCCACTGAAATTGTGTTAAAGTATGGGTTCAAGTTTAAAAAGTTTCAAACAAGACTGTTTTTGATTTTGTCCTCTCGGCATGTTTTTGTTATTGAGAGTATAAATATATGCACCACTGCACCATCCTTATTTTATCTTTCTCTCTCAGAGTTCCTTCAAACTGTCAGAGAAATTTCACCCTGTTGGCCTTTGACCCTGACGGAGACGAGGTTAAATGCAGATATGGAAACACATCAGAGTCAGAGTGTAACCCCTGCACACCAGCGTCTGTTCTCAACCTCTCATCAGTGAGTGACCAAAGTCCACAGTAACTCTCATATAGGTGAACTAGTTAGACACTGGTGTAAGAGACGCTGACGCTTGAAGATGACAGCGTTTCTGATTTATCCTTTTGCAGTCCTGTACTCTGTCATTCAGCCCCACTAATACCAGTGATGAAGGTCCATACGCAGTCCAGCTGGTGATGGAGGACTTTCCCAGGCAGACTATCAGCCTGACTCAGACTGGTGGGGTGCAGACCATAGTAACTACGAACGACGCTATCAGCAAAATACCTGTCCAGTTTGTTTTACGGGGTAAGATTTCATCGTTTTTTAAATTGGTCCAATGCTTTGGGGTATGAAGAGCAAAACAAATGAAACTCCCATCAAACTTAGTTGTATTTCATATTGTACAGCCTCACAGAGCTGCCAGCATGGCTAGAATGCTCCTAAGAATGCTGTCTAAGTCTGCTTCTCTGTTGTTCCAGTGGATCCTGCTGTGCCATCCTGCACAGAGGGACTCTATTTGCCCAGGTTCCTGCCTCCAACCCCGGCCAACAGAGCTCAGCTGTACACCCCAGTCAGTCAGACCCTGGAAATCAGCATCAGTGCACAGGCAAACATCTCCGCGTGAGTCAAAGGAAAACAAATGTAAAAGAATTTAGATGTTAAAATGCTACAGGTTACTGGCGTCCTGCAGAACCATCTCTAGTTATACAAGAATCGCTCATCCACATTAACATGTCAGTCACATACACATGATGCTTTCATTTGCCAAGGTTTTCAGGCACACAAGGAATCTGGTCTGTTGTGTTGTGAAACTCCAACACTGATGCATGAGACAGGTTTGACAAGCATGCAACAGGAGTAACAGATCCAGCTGTGTAGTGCTGTCAGGTTACGGAGACAGTAGTTGTAGTAGTAAATATAAACAGCAGTATGGATCTAAAGCCAAAAGAAAACATGGAAAACTTCCTACGAAACATTGTGTGTCAGTGTCTGCTGATCTTGTACCTTGTTGTTTTGGAATTACCGGTAGTTTAATAAGCTTAGAGAGTGATACTGCTTAAAGCCAAAAAATAAAGCCTATTTGACTGACAACAGTTATATGCCAACAAGGATGGAAGCAAAATGAAAAAGAAAGGTGAGTCAGATGCACTCAAGCTGCCAAACATTTCTAATCATGCCATCATGGAAAGAACAGCTTCGCTCCATGTATGGGTGGGGAAGCTCTGGATATGCTTCTTTAACTTCTTTTAAAGTCTTTTTAATTTGTTAAAGGATCTCTGAGCTGCTGTTCAGCGGGCCGTACAACATACAGCAGACGACAGTGGCAGCAGGACAGTATGTACTGCGATGGACACCGTCTCAAAACGAAGATGGAGAGAGCCATCCCGTCTGCTTTGTCGTCCAGGCAGTTTTCAAGTCAGTCTCTTGTCCCTTGAATAATACCTTATCAAAACCTGAACAGAAAAACTACTAGCTCTGTTTCTTGTGGCACAGGTGTCAAGTCCTTACCAGCATAGTGTAAACCACGTATTATTTATTCAGTGTCTAAAGAGTTGTGCCCCATCTGTATTACAGCAGACCTAAGTAAATAATATCTTATTTAGCCTGTACATATACATGCTTGTTGTAAATCTGTATGTGTGTGTACATTTGTGTGTGAGATTATTAAACAAAAACACAATCTTTACTGTATTGTTTCATTCACAGTAACTCACAGAGTTTAGAGAAGTATCACTCAGAGCTTCGCTGCGTCGTTGTCACTGTTGGACCCGGTGAGTTGAGCCCCTCCTTGTATTTTAAATATTTTAGATTTCATTTCTGATCCTGGGATAATGAAGTTTACTTTTATTTTTTATTTCTGTTTAAAGACCCAACAACAACAGCAACAACACAAACTACAACCATTACACCAACTACAACAACCACACAGGCTACAACCGCTCCTCCATCCACAACAACTACCCCACTAAGCTCAACACCCATACAAAATACAACAACCATGCAAACTATACCCACTCTTCCATTCACAACTATGCCACTAACTGCAACAACAGAGCTTCAGTGCTTCATTGTGGCTGTTGGACCTGGTGAGTAGAGCCGCTGTTTGTTCAGAGACCGTTTCTGATTTCCAGGACAAAGTTTATGGGTGATCAGTCTTTTATTTTCACTTCTGTTTACAGACACAACAATGACTACAAACACCATGGAAAATACGGCCACTACTCTATCTACAACAACTACTCCACTAAACACAACAATCATCACTACACCAACCACACAAACTACAACCACTTTCCCATCCACGACAACTACTTCACCTAACACAACCATCACTACACCAACTACAGCTATTACACAAACCACAACAGCACAATCTACAACCTTTACACCAGTTACGACACAAGTTATAACCACAACACCAACTACAACAACCACACAAAGTTCAACCAATTCTCCATACACCACAACTACCCCACTAACTACAACATCCAGCATTACACCAACTGCAACAACCACACAATCTTCAGCCACTTTCCCATCCACAACAACCACCCAACAAAGCACAACAACCATCACTACACCAGCTATGACAACGACACAATCTACAACCACTATTCCATCCACAACAACTACTCCACTAAACACAACAACTGTTACTACACCACCTACAACAACAACAGAAACTACAACCACTCCTCCATCCATGACAACTATGCCACTAGCCACAACAACCAGCACTACAGCAACCGCACTATCTACAACCACTACTCCATCCATAACAACTACTCCACTAAACACAATTGTTACTACACCAACTGCAACAACAATGCAAACTACGACCACCTCTCCATCCACACCAACTATGCCACTAGACATAACAACCATCGCTACACCAACTACAACAACCACACAAACTACAGCCCCAACTCCATCCACAACAACTTCCCCACTAACCACAACCATCACAACACCAACTACGACACAATCTACAACCACTCCTTCATCCATAACAACAACCCCACTCACTACACCAATTACAACCACTACATCGGCAACAACAACCACACAAACTACAACCACTTCCCCCTCCACAACAGTTACCCCACTGACTACAACAACCATCACTACACCAACTGCAACAGCAACACAGTCTACAACCACTACTCCATCCACAACTACCCCAATAATCACAACAACCATCAATACACCAGCTACAACAAGCACACAAACTATTAGCACAACACTAACCATAACAACCAGCATTACACCAACTGCAACTACCACACAATCTGCAGCCACTTTCCCATCCACAACAACCACCCAACAAAGCACAACAACCAGCACTACACCCACCACACAAGCTACAACCACTCCTCCATCCATAACAACAACCCCACTAACTACAACCACAATCACTACACCAGTTACAACAACCATGCAAACTACGGCCACTCCTTCATCCACAACAACTACCCCAATAACCACACAAACTACAACCACTTCCCCATCCATGACAACTACCCCACTAACCACAACAACCAGCACTACAGCAACCACACTATCTCCACTAAACACAACAGCTGTTACTACACCAACTACAACAACAATGCAAACTACAACCACCCCTTCATCCACAACAACCTCCCAACTAACCACAACCATCACTACGCCAGCTACAACACAATCTACAGCCACTCCTTCATCCATAACAACAACCCCACTCACTACAACCACCATTACTACACCAATTACAACCACTACACCAGCAACAACAACCACACAAACTACAACCACTTCCCCCTCCACAACAGTTACCCCACTGACTACAACATCCATCACTACACCAACTGCAACAGCAACACAGTCTACAACCACTACTCCATCCACAACTACCCCAATAATCACAACAACCATCAATACACCAGCTACAACAAGCACACAAACTATTAGCACAACACTAACCATAACAACCAGCATTACACCAACTGCAACTACCACACAATCTGCAGCCACTTTCCCATCCACAACAACCACCCAACAAAGCACAACAACCAGCACTACACCCACCACACAAGCTACAACCACTCCTCCATCCATAACAACAACCCCACTAACTACAACCACAATCACTACACCAGTTACAACAACCATGCAAACTACGGCCACTCCTTCATCCACAACAACTACCCCAATAACCACACAAACTACAACCACTTCCCCATCCATGACAACTACCCCACTAACCACAACAACCAGCACTACAGCAACCACACTATCCCCACTAAACACAACAGCTGTTAATACACCAACTACAACAACCATGCAAACTACAACCACCCCTTCATCCACAACAACCTCCCAACTAACCACAACCATCACTACACCAGCTACAACACAATCTACAGCCACTCCTTCATCCATAACAACCCCACTCACTACAACCACCATTACTACACCAATTACAACCACTACACCAGCAACAACAACCACACAAACTACAACCACTTCCCCCTCCACAACAGTTATCCCACTGACTACAACATCCATCACTACACCAACTGCAACAGCAACACAGTCTACAACCACTACTCCATCCACAACTACCCCAATAATCACAACAACCATCAATACACCAGCTACAACCACACAAACTATAACCACAACACTGACTACAACAACCATGCTAACTGCAACCACTCCTTCAACCATAACAACTGCCCCCCTAACCACTACACCAACTACAACCACTACACCAGCTACAACACAATCTATAACCACTATACCAACTACAACCACACAATATACAACTACTACAACTATTCCACTAAACACAACATTTGTTACTACACCACCTACAACAATGCAAACTACAAGCACCTCTTCATCCACACCAGCTCTGCCACTAGCCACAACAACCATCGCTACACCAACTACAACAACCACTCAAACTACAGTCACAACTCTTTCCACAATAACCTCCCAACTAACCACAACAACCATCACTACACCAACTACAACAACACAATCTACAACCACTATACCAGCTTCAACAACCACTTCCCCACTAACCACAACCATCACTACACCAACTACAATGACACAATCTACAGCCACTCCATCCATAACAAC
This sequence comes from Toxotes chatareus, assembly GCA_016801885.1. Lineage (NCBI taxonomy): Eukaryota > Metazoa > Chordata > Actinopteri > Toxotidae > Toxotes > Toxotes chatareus. The sequence continues at coordinate 13,731,867 of CM028893.1, forward strand.
AACCCCACTAACTACAACCACCATTACTACACCAATTGCAACCACTACTCCAGCTGCAACAGCAACACAATCTACAACCATCACTACACCTGCTACAACAACCACACAAACTATAACCATAACACCGACTACAACCACCATGCTAACTACAACCATTCCTTCATCTGTAACAAGTGCTCCCCTAACCTCTCCACCATTTACAACCACTACACCAGCTATGACAACGACACAATCTACAACCACTACTCCATCCACAACAACTACTCCACTAAACACAACAATTGTTACTACACCACCTACAGCAACAATGCAAACTACAACCACCCCTCCATCCACACCAACTATGCCACTAGCCACAACAACCACTGATACACCTACTACACCAACCACACAAACTACAACCACTTCCGCATCCATGACAACTACCCCACTAACCACAACAACCAGCACTACAGCAACCACACTATCTACAACCACCACTGCATCCACAACAACTACTCCACTAAACACAATTGTTACTATGCCAACTACAACAGCAACGCAAACTACAACCACCTCTCCATCCTCACCAACTATGCCACTAGACACAACAACTATTGCTACACAAACTACAACAATCACTGAAACTACAGCCACAAGTCCATCCACAACTTCCCCACTAACCACAACCATCACTCCACCATTTACAACCACTACACCAGCTATGACGACACAATCTACAACCACTCCTTCATCCATAACAACAATCCCACTAACTACAACTACCATTACTACACCAATTACAACCACTACACCAGGTGACACAACCACACAAACTATAACCACTTCCCCATCCACAACAGCTACCCCACTGACTACAACATCCATCACTACACCAACTGCAACAGCGACACAATCTACAACCATCACTACACCTGCTACAACAACCACACAAACTACAACCATTCCTCCATCCACAGCAACTACCCCACTAACCACAACAACCATCATCACTACACCACCCACAGCACCCATACAAAGTACAACAACCATGCAAACTATAACGTCCCTTGCATTCACAACTATGCCGCTAACCAATACAACAGAGCTTCGATGCTTCATTGTGACTGTTGGACCTGGTGAGTAGAGCCGTTGTAATGGTTTAAATTCTGTTACTGATCCTGGAGTGATGAAGTTCATGTGTGATCAATATTTTATTTTCACTTCTGTTTACAGACCCAACAACAACAGCACCAACTACAACACCTACAACTGCTACAACAACGATGAAAATTACAACCACTCCTCCATCCACAACTATGCCACCAACAACCATCAGTACACCAACTACAATAACAGCACAATCTACAACCACTACTCCACTAAACACAACAATTGTTACTACACCACCTACAACAACAATGGAAACTACAACCACCCCTCCATCCACACCAACTATGCCACTAGCCACAACAATCATTGATACACCTACTACAACAATCACACAAACTACAACCACTTCCCCATCCATGACAACTACCCCACTAAACACAACAACCATCACCACAACCTCTGAACCAACTACAACAGCACAAGCTACAACAACTACTCCATCCACAACAACTACCCCACTAAACACAACAGTCATCACCACACCAACTCTAACTACCATCACCTTAACTGCTGAACCAACTACAACAACAGCACAAGCTACAACATCTATACCACAAACAACAACAACTATCAATCTAACTACTACACAAAATACAACATCATCAATTGTTACAACTTCTACACCAACAGCAACCACTCAGAATACAACTGCCATCACTTCTTCGACTACTTCACTAACTACCACCACAAGTACAACACCAAGTAAAACCACTGCTCCTTCAACGACTACACCACAAACTACAACAGCAATCAGCGAAACTACATCCCCGCCAGTTATCACCACCACTACACTGACAACAACCACACAGAGAACTACTACCATCCCGTCAAGTACAACTACTGTTCCTTCAACAGCTACACCCACAACAACAGCAATTCCACCACCAGTTACTACACCTGAAAACCCAGCTCCCCCAACATCTGCAATCTCAGATCAAAGTGAGTATGACAAATAGAGATGTTTTACATTACGTTAATGGAACGTGACAGCACTGAGTTTTCTGAAAAGAGAGTCTGTATTGTTATTCAGCTTCAGTGCACTTCTGGACTGCATTGTAATGTTGAGTCACTGTGCTTCTAGTTGTCATAGGTCTGAGAGTCAGGATCTCCTCTTCATCTCCGCTGTCTGAGGAAGACATCAAGAACACCGTCATACAACAGGTTAGTCTCTCCTCATCTAATGTTGTCAGAGATAACAGAGAACTGATTTCTGCACCTGCTCAGGTTAGGTGCACATTTGAGTATATATTGGTGGAGCTGAAATTTGTGATAAATATGTGAATAAACAGGGCTAGGAATAAATGTATGTCCGGTAACCATTCAGAAGTACTATAACATAATAATAATAATAATCACTGTCTGTCTATAAGTTCTGCCTTTTCATACACATCATATCTCAGATAAACTGTGATTATATCTCAGGATCACCATTTGTTTCCTTCTCCAGCTTAAAGATGCACTGGTGCAAAATGGGCTGCCAGCAGGCTCCACTCTCCGCCTCGTAAGAAGAGTGTAACTGGAAGTTACAAGCACAGCGACCCCTGGTGCTTCATTGTGAAAATGTGTTGAGCCCTGTTGGCGAAGGAAGCTGCATCAAATTATCTGGTGCAGTGAAAGAGTATTTAAATGTTTTTTTTTTTTTTTTAGCTCTAATGAATTTAAAATTTTTCCACTTGGGTTAAAGTGCAATCACTTGCTGTCACTGTCGACACCAGGCCCGAAGGACAGAGAAGCTGGTATGTGAGTGTTTTTGTTTCTAATTACTGGATTTTGTGGGAGGGATTTTGGGAAAAGCTTCAGCGTCTTTCAGCTTAAAGCCAGAGTCTTTCTGTGTCCTTCTGTCCTTCTTGAGGCCGGTCCTCAAACACTAGAACTGTTAAAGCCTGTGGTAGAAATGGACAGCTCCCATGTGTGAAGCCTTGTGACAGTATGATTGTAAAATGATATTTTAAAAGGAAAAATAAAATAAAATACTGGTTTTATTTTTTTATGTACACTTTTGGTTATTTTTTTCTAAAGAAACTTTTTCTGAGTAGTGGTCACAACTGGCATTTACAGAGTAATGGCACATTGAATTTTCCCAGCTGGTGATGGCAGAGGGAGCCGTTGCCAAAAGACTGAGCAGCCTCGTCACATGCTTCAGTTAGACTCTTTGTTGAGAACTGGTCTGTCTACTCCAGCCAGTTGTGGTTTTCATACAGGATGACAAGTCTTTTCAGACGTCTAAAGCAGTGATGTTCTGTCTGATAATGGAGCTCTGAGGTTTGTTAAAGTAGTGGTTTAGAAGCAGAGACTGAAAAATGATCTAAACAGACATTTGATAGCTTATGAGTTTTTTTTGGAGCTTCATAAAGAACAAAAACGTTCAGAGAGCTAAGGGAGCTACAACAATATAATTACCCTGCGGTTTGGTGCTGAGAAGCTTATTGCACATCATTTACCACACATACTACAGATGTTGTACAAATATGTACAGCTGTACTTTACAGTAGTGGTTGATCATTTCCTCATACCAGATCACCTCCCTGTTCATTGTCTGAGCTAAAGGAAAGTTCTTCTGTGTGGGAGACAGATGGACAGAGAGAGAGAGGAGCAGCGTCTTTGTGTGTCGGTGTGAGTCTTTACTGACTGACTGTGTGCAGAGAGACGATGCCACCGTTTCTGTTGCTGTTGCTCGTCGGCGGCTCCCAGGCGACTCATTTCCTTGGGACAGTGATGACCTACTCCCCAAGAAGTACAAGTGATGATGGAAATCTCACAGTGCGTATTGTCTATGAGTGCAGAGTCTTTCCAGACGATTGTGTTTTGCTTTTTAATATACAAAGAAAATGTGTGACAGCCCACATTTATCTCTGAAGAGCTTTTACAGAAGTCCAGTTCTGAGCACTCAGCAGTTACTTTAAACTCTGTTTTATATAAATCAGTACTGTTTGCCTAGCTTTGTAACATGAATGTTGTCATTTGTAGTGATTTTATCTCTTTAATATTGCAGGTGGTCGTTCGCTATAAGATGAACTTTCACTTATGTGGTTATGGTATATTGGCATGCTTCAGTGGGAATTGTGGGACTCCAACTGCTTCTAATTTGCGCTTGGTCTACAACGAGAGCAGTGGAGAGTGGTGTCAGACAGAGGGAATCACGACTCTGCAGGTTCCCAGCAATGCTCCTTTTTCTGTATGGTGAGTGCACAGTGTCCCGCAAAAACGAAATGATACCGACCTTGTGTCAGTAAATGCAGACGAACGTACATCGAACGTACATCCACTGAAGAGACAAAAATACAGATGTGTGTGGAGCAACGCTGAGACTGGATACGACACAAACAGAAACAACCAAATTACAATGCCTACAATGTTCAAGCGCTCCATGTCGCTCAGTAATAACTGACTTTTCTGTGACCTTCCACCACAGGTTGAACAGCGGTAACTGGATAGATAACATTGTAAATGGCATTGTATTGTGGAGAGCCTTGACCCTGGTTGAACTGAGGAATCGATCAGACACCGGCCAAGCCAACAGATCACCCCAAACCACCATTCTGCCGGCTCTGAGGTAAGCCTGCTCACTGTCCACCACCCCCACACACACATAGTAAATACAACTGTTAGATAAATGTAGTACAATAATTCCCTTTCTCTCAGAGTTCCTTCAAACTGTCAGAGAAATTTCACCCTGTTGGCCTTTGACCCTGACGGGGACGAGGTTAAATGCAGATATGGAAACACATCAGAGTCAGAGTGTAACCCCTGCACACCAGCGTCTGTTCTCAACCTCTCATCAGTGAGTGACCAAGTGCTTACAACAATGTTTAACCATTTTTCAGAGCGACAGCTCATCAACCTATAAAAACATCTACATGTTATAAATTTTATCTCCAAACAAACTGTTTCTGTTCTGTTTCCTGAACAGATGCTGATGTGTCTCATTAAATAAAAGACAAATTTGGCTTTGTCTTCTTTTCTTTATCCTTTTGCAGACCTGTACTCTGTCATTCAGCCCCACTAATACCAGTAATGAAGGTCCATACGCAGTCCAGCTGGTGATGGAGGACTTTCCCAGGCAGACTATCAGCCTGACTCAGACTGGCGGGGTGCAGACCAGAGTAACTACGAGCGACGCTATCAGCAAAATACCTGTCCAGTTTGTTTTAAGAGGTAAAATGACGTGTTTTAACAGGCTCCACCTTTAGCCATGTTCTCTTTGCACTGAGGTTAAATATCTACTTAAGTTAGCTGCTTACTTAAGCTGTGCTTTCCTTTGTTGTTCCAGTGGATCCTGCTGTGTCATCCTGCACAGAGGGGCTTTATTTTCCCAAGTTCCTGCCTCCAACCCCGGCCAACAGAGCTCAGCTGTACACCTCAGTCAGCCAGACCCTGGTAATCAGCATCAGAGCAGAGGCAAACATCTCCATGTGAGTAATAAGAAAAACAAAAACTGATTTACATAGAAATCTGAAGTCTTTGGATTGAGATAATCCTCCACCTGTAATACGAGCAAACAGGCAGACTCCACACACAACACAGCCACAGTGCATTATTACTGGACATGCCATTCATTCCACTCTTCAGCTCAACACAGAGGAAGAATGAGTAACTGAAGACTTGTGTGAAATGCTTCTGAAGCAGGAAGCACTTTGCAGTAACGCCAGAGAAACAGAGCTTTTACACAGTGGCTTTGAAAATGGCTCATTAACTCCACAAGCATTTCTTTTTTCCATGTGTTAAAGGATCTCTGAGCTGCTGTGCAGTGGGCCGCACAACATGGTCCAGATTACATCAGGACCAGGACAGTTTGTCTTGCTCTGGACGCCGTCTGGGAGCGAAGCTGGAGAAAGTCACCCCATCTGCTTCGTTGTCCAAGCAGTTCACAAGTCAGTGTTTTGTCCTCAGCACATTAACCTGTGAGAAAGTGTGTAGAAAAAGTATGAACAGGAACAAACACACAAAAGTTCCTGCAAGGATGAACTCAGGAGAACAACTAGAGCTGCTCACGCTTGTGTCAGTGTAAGAACATTTCTATGATAAAGAAAACGTGTTGGTGAAAACAGAGCAAGCGGGAAAATTTGGATGAATTTTGTAGATTTTATTCAGAAACAGTTTTCCTGATTGGTAACTAATCTCCTGACTTATTCCCTCAGTTCAACCAAGTATCACTCAGAGCTGCGATGTGTCGTCGTCAGCGTTGGAAACAGTGAGACGCCCTTTTCTATCTGATCATGTTTCAGATTCCACTGCTGATTTTATACCGAGATAAAGTTTATGCACAGCCTGTGTGTTATTGTTTACAGATCCATCACAAAACATAACTGCAACCGCAGAGACTCCAACCACCAGTCCAGCTACAGCAGAAACCACAGCAGCACCCCCACTAAGTACAACCAATCAACAAAGAATCAATGATGTTTTATCACTGGTTAAAATGAGACCTTATATCTCAGGCTGCAGTCCTGTTACTGTAGTTTTCTTCTTGCCCGCCTCGTAATGTTAAGCCACTGTCTTTCCAGTTGTCTTACAGATGAGAGTAAGGGTTTCGTCTTCGATCCAGCTCACTGAGGACTACATCAACACTGTCCTAATGAGGGTCAGTGTCTTCTTCTAATGTCAACATGTTAGAAACCATGCACAGATACTTTGAATACGCGGTAGTTCTACACAAGCAGCAAAACCACAATAGAAAAATAAATAAATAAAAACTACTGCATTCAGTTTGGCAGTAAAGTAAAAGTGATCACATCCCATCACCACTGTGTGTTTTCTCCTCCAGGTTAAAGATGTAATGGTGAGTTATGGACTCCCACAAAGCATCACTCTGACCTACGTGAAAATGCTCTGAACAGGTGTTACATCCACCAGCGCCCCCTCCTGGTTCAACGTGACTCCTGCAGGAAAACGTCTTGTTTCACTGAACCATTTTTAAGAGCTTTTCCACTGCAGCTTTCTTTCTTTTTTCTTTTTTAATTTAGATCAATTTCAGGGAAACATATTGAAAGAGGATCAGTTTGTCTGCTGTAAAACTTGGAAACTGGCTCCAGGTTTGCTTTAGGAAAATCTGGGATCACTTTCAGTCACAGTTTCAGTTTTGGTCTCGATAAACCAGCCCTAAAAAGACCAGAACCTGAGGTTGTAATGGATAAATTCTCTTTAGAGACTTTTACTTTATTGATAAATGTAAAAATGCATAAGATTTCAAATTAAATTGCTGTTTACTGCCCTCATTGTTATTGCTGCTGTTTTCTAAACCCTGCTGATTTGTGTTAATTACCCCACAAATTTAACTCATCCTCAGAACTAAGACCTAATCTGAACTGAGCTGAGGCATTAGCAAAACAAAGCCTGAAAAAAAGAAAAGACAGAGGGAGTCAGAGCAGTTTAAAAGACATCTGTTTTACTTCCAGTTGAACGAGCCAGAGCAGCACGTCAACAGGAATAATACACAGGTCACGGTTTCAAGATAGGAACAATAAATAAAACATCAGCTGGTTGTAAACTTGTTCATCATGAAGCCGCATGATGTTAAACTCTTTGTTGGTTTTGTTTGAGGGCGTGAAACTAACTTTTCCAGCCAACCAGCCAACAGATGTAAACTCTTATCAGCTGAATGTGCAAAATCTGAAGACCAACTAATCGATCCTTCACTGACACCCAGAGCTTCTCAAACTAATGGGAGCTATAGACAAGTCCATTACACTGAGTTTAATCGGTTTGATATTGATCATAGCATTTCAAACAGCTGTGTGTGTGACGTTCTGTTGGATTGGTTCTGCTCTAATGGGCTAATTTCTCTTTCACACTATTCAAATACGACTTTGAGTCGATTACAGGCCGATGAGGGACACAGAGAGAAGAAGGTGGTGTGGTTTCAGTTCCCTCTCTCAGCCAAGCAGACTAACAGAGCCAGATATTTAATACCACAGTGTTTGGCTGGTGGCTAAGTGTTAATTTCATGCCCTCTTTGTTTGTACACACATTCCTTCTCGCTGTCAAATAAAACAGCAAACTGGGTGCGCTTGTTTCCTGTGGATGAACTGAAACGAGCGCACCCCGATGACAAACATTGATATGAAAAAAAATAAAACAGATCAACTGCATTTCTCAGGCAAACAAGCGAGCCAGTACCCTGACAGATAACACACCTGGACAAAAACATCAACAGTTTGAAATGTTTCGAAGGTTGTCTGACAAATCTGAGGTGCACATGGTTGAATCTGGCAGGAGAGCCTCATTTTCCCTCCATCACACTTTGATTTGGATCCAAAAAAATGTTTAATTCAAGGTGAAACAAATCAAAAGACAAAACCTTGTGCATCTCATGATACAGCAAAAACATTTCAAACCTTGTTTTTTTTATTTACCCAGATCGTGATAGAAAACAACAAACAAACCAAAAAAAAAAAAAACACCCAAAATGCTCTGAGTTCAGTAGCCTTCCCTTCATGAGAATTGCACATAACCGATATAAAATCTGAACCTTCCTATGTACAGTTAATGAAAAGCAGAGCTGGTCCCGAGGATGTATCGTTAGTGTAACTGCCTGTCGAAGCGTTTGGAGAGCGGTCGACGATGCGTACGAGTTCTCTTCAGCTAACATCTCCCCAAGTTTCCGGTTAGCCTGTCGAGAGACTCGAGGATAAACCTGATAATGTTTTGCTATTAAACACGTTTTAAAACAGTTAAATTTAAAAAGTCGTTATCAGTAATTAGATTTTCTAGTATATTAAAAAAATCACTCTATGTTATTAAAGTCACATGATGTAAGAAAAAGTGGCAGCTTGTTTTTAGAGGACCATCATCATTCTATACTATAAATGGACACTTCATATAATCCACTGAAGCACTTGTAATGTTCCCTTGTGCATATGAAATACATGTTAAACTCAGGCCAAACACAGGATTCAGAATAACTATATACACATATGTAAAAACACAGTGAGGGGGTGAAGCTGCCTCAGAGTCTGAACTCGCTCTGATTCTTCCTTCTCATTTTCCACTATTTTCATTTCAGTAACAGTTTGAATGAGATGTTTTATTTTTAATGGCATATGTTTACAGTATAAAGTAAAAGTCCACCTCAGCCGGCAAACTAAAAACCAGCCTGTCGACATTTAGCGTAAAACTTTTTTAGCTCAAGTTTCAACAGATTTAATTCCTACAGTTGTACAACACACACAGAGCTTAAGTAAAGTAGAATGTCTTGTTAAGTCCATAACACGAAATTACAACGTCCCCGCCGCTGTCTCAGTGCACATGGTTAAACAAACATTAAAGGAGCAGAAGTTCAGACGTGTGGCAGCTTCAGCCCCCTCACATAAAAACACACAGTTAGTGGTAGAGTTAACTCCACGGAATAGTTAGAAACAATAAATAAGTTAAGAGTCATCCCTTCACTGAGATTTATCAGAATACTGAGAGTGTGTGTGTGTGTGTGTGTGTGTGTGTGTGTGTGTGGGTGTGCTGGGGTGATTTGATGAGGAATGAATGACACAAAATATTACTTCCATCCCCAAAGTTAAAAATAGAATTTAAGGGTAGTATGATAGTAAACAATACCTGTGTCTTTGTCCTGCATCCTCCCTTTTTTGTATCTTAAATCACACCCTGTTTGAATGTTGTGTGTGTGTGTGTGTGTGTAACACATATGAGTTCGTAGCACATCAAACTGTAATTCTTTGTTCTTCAAAATAAACACAGGAATGAGGAAAAGAATCAAACAAAACACCAAAAAAACGTCTCCACGTCTCTGTGGACGTTCTCCGTTTCCTGTTCGCTCACTGTCTCAAAGGCGTCACAGCAAACTCCTAATATTCCTGTGACTTATATCATTTTATCGGTTTGGGTGTGTTCACTCACAGGAAGTAATGAGGACAGGTCACGTTGTTAGGTTTAAAAAATAAATGTTTCTGTTGTGGTAAATCTGATGACTTCAGCTCGACTGGTTGATTGGAGAGTAAAAAAAATTGAAAATACGCTGACCTACAGTGGTTTGTTTGTTTGTAAACAGGTGTTGGACCTCAACCTAAGTCAACAACAAAAAAACAGAGATATATTAAACATGCACTAATACAATATGTGGCCAAAAGTATGTGGACATTTGGTTTAGGGCTGTTATTCGTAGATTGGATGTTGCTCCTTAGTTCCAGTGAAGGGAAATCCTAATGTTACAGCGTACAATGATAATTTAGAGAACTGAGAGCTGAACTAATGGCTGCATGAGGATAAATCTCCAGGTTCCAGAAACCACAAGAGTGGAGGCTGTTATAGCATCAGACTAACGTGCTTTGAAATGGGGTGCCTGGGTGTCCACATATTTTTGGCCGTGTAGTGTGCATCAGCGTGCTGTGAAAATATTGTGAAGGATCAGTTTCCTCAAAAAACATTAAAGCTTAACCTGTTTTGCACCTGTTAATTCACTAAGCTCCACTGATACAGATGGAGAAATATTACACATCAGCTTTAAAGACATTATCAGTGCATCCCCAGCCATAACCCTAACCCAGTCATCTTTTAAAGCTCCACTTGGTCATTAAGTGGGATCATAACAAAAAAACCAACAAAAAAAAAACATGAAACATTGCTCCATCATCTCACAAAACATAATTCAGTAACAAACTAATTTTAGGGCAAAGTGTTTTTACAGTTCTCAATCAGGGGCTGAAGAAACCCTCCTGACCTCCTTCAGTCGTGTGTTAAAGTCAGAGAAATCATCTCTTAAAAAAACGCACTGGGGTCTGACTGACACGTGGGCCGGCACGGATTAAAGGCAGAAATCAGCTTTATTTATTTAATTCAGTTTGTATTTATCGTAATAAATGCTTCACGTCCTGAAGAAAGTGTTTTGGTTTGACGAACAATTCCAAGCTCATCGGTTCTTCAAACCGAAATCTCAAAATCTAAACTACTGATAGTGGAAATTTTAAGTTGGTTATTTCATGTAAATATTTCCATATCCGCCTCGTTTATCCTGCATCAGTCAAACCCCAGAGTCCACACAGACTGCCAGCAGTTAAACACCTGCTGGAGTCTAAACAGGGACTGTCAGTGCTCCTCCCTCACCACAGCTGAGACAGGAAAGAGATTTTCATGAGTCTGGGGTCTGACGCTGAAATTTGTCCTGGGGGAAAAACCACACACACACTCAGTGCATTCATTCATTCACAGCTCATACTCGCTCACTCTCTCTTCATTCATCCCCCCACGTCTCGGCCTTCGTCCTCCTTCCTCTTCATCTCTCAGGTCCAAAGATAAGACATCGTAGTTAGGCAGGAAATTCATTCTCACACATAAAGAAAAACACACACACAAAACCTTCATCGCCACCCTTTCCTCATCGGCGCTCGCTCTCACAGGTCAAAGGTCAGACATCGTAGTCGGGCAGGGCGGAGTAGGTGATGCCACCGACAGACGGAGGGCTGGAGTGGAGAGGAAGAAGCCAGCAGAAGGCTGAACCTGCAGAGGAAAAAAAAAGCTGATGACTCAGGTCTTTAAAGACGTAATCGATAAGTGGTTTGATGGAAATAATGATCGGCTGCAGCCTGAACGGAGCAGGAGACGCAGATGACGAACACTAACCCACCTCGTCCAAAAACCTCCCGCAGCAGAGCCAGCTTTGGCTTCCGGGTGTGCGAGGGGTGGTGAGACAGCTGCGAGGAGGAGGAGGAGGATGAAGCGGAGGACGATGAAGAGCCTCGGTCCTTGATCATCAGCCTGTTCCTCATCTGCTCTATGGGAGTCTCGTCTGTGATTATGGAAACCAACTGGAGGAGACACACAATCAGCTTTCCACTAAACAAAGTGCACAATTACATTTAGAGAATCTGTATTTACAGACTTTAATTAAAGCCAAATCAATCCATGCAAACTGTGTGTGTGTGTGTGTGTGTGTGTGTGTACCTGATCATAGAAGATAACCATGACAAACACACCAAACAACACCGACTCCACCAGGAGGATGATATAGTGAGCACTGAGAGACAAAGACAGGGAGGATATATAGATTATAATTCACTCTTCAGTATAAACTAAATAAGAATAAATAAGACTCGTCCCTGCACCACTCACACTATCAGGTGTTTGCTGGGCGTCTCCTCTCCTTCTTTCTCTGCATCGCCTTCTCTCTCGTTCCTTATCCGCCACACCCAGGCCGACACCACCAACACCATGGAGTACAGACTGGCCATGCCTGCACAGAGAGACAGAGCCACAGCTACAGTATCAGCAGCATTAGCTTCAGGTGTAAAAGTTCTAATGGAAGTTATGACCCAGCGTGCGAGTGCCGCTAACATAAACATGTGACTGTGGCGCTCACCGGTGTAGAAGAGAAACTGGATGAAATACTTCTGGTTCAGCTCCCCGACACAGTTGTTGATCCTAAAAGAGCAAAAACACGCAAAGCAGGAAATGAAAAAGAAGAAGTTGAACATGACTAAAGAAAAAAAGAGGGAAAGAGAAAAGTGGAGGGAGGGAAGGGGGAGGATATGAAACAAAGTGGCTGGTTGGATGTCGTTTCCTCACCATGGACAGTGATGGTCCATGCGGCGTATACACCTCTGACAGACGCGGCAGTGATGCGCTCTGGGAGGTCTGTAGGTTTCGCAGCGACTGCACACGGTCCAGCCCTCACAGCCCTGAAGACGACGGGACCAGAGGTAAAATCCCCCCCCCCAAAAAAAACCCCAACCCAGAGAACTGAGAAACAGAGAACTTCTAGTATATTCACAGCAACTATATTATTCAGACAAAAATGTTAGATCACTGGATCATGGAAAAAACACTTCACCGACGTCTGTCATTAAGCTCACAAGTGCATAATAACAATCCTCAGAGCAGACGTAAGTACAGCTGTTGAGGTGAAAACACAGAGTCACCCTGAGATAAATACATAGTTGTTAATAATATAGTTAGAATCAGAGAGAAGCCAGAAGCCAGCTCTTCTTTTACGCTCATTTCCTACGTTACAGTTGAATTCATAACAAAAACTTTCCACTTTTAATTCTTGGTTAAAAACTGTACCTGACGTGAGGTTTCGTGCTGTTAAATGGACGTCAAACCATTTCACTTTCAGTGGTTTTGTACTTATTTGGGCGAAGCTCAGAAGTAAATTTATAGTTTTAACTTTGCGCAATCAGTAAGAAAAAGGCTTTAGATAAAGAAGAGCAAGAGAAAACTTTAATGGGGTTTTAACGTATGACTCACCCGCTCATTCATCCGAGACGACTGCGAGCGAAGGTCTGAGAAGTCTATAGCTGTGTCAGGAAGAGGCACCATACCTGGACACACAAACACACGACATACAAAGGTTAAATCAGGTGGAATTTCCCCGATTTCCAGTTTGACTTATTCATCTGAATAGTGAACACAAACGTTAACAGTTTACTGACCAGGATCTGAGAAGACAGCTTTGGAGTGGCAGGCCAGCAGCAGCAGCAGAATCAGGTTGAAGACTGATCCATGCAGAGTGCACCACACACTGTAAGGTAGAAAATCAGCTTTAATCCACAAAACAAGAAATTTAATACAACTTCATCCTCTGGAGTGGTTTTATTTATTCCTCTCTTACCTGCAGGGTAACTAATCCTTTTTTCATTATCAGTTAATCCCTAACTAAACTAGTGATTTATTTTCATTATTGATTAGGTATTTTCTTGAAGTAAGTCATCAAAACTGCTTTCCACTCCCAACTACCGTGATTAATTTGCGAGGAAAGAATCAGGAGATAACAGCAAATGGTCTCAGACAAAGTTTAAATTTCACATGAAGACCAGTGTCACGATGTTGTGGATATAAGCCGAATGAAAGTGCGGCTCTTGTTCGTTTAAAAAATGTTCTGCTCCGGGTTTTAGACGTTAGGCTGTGTTACCGATACGCAGAGAAATGATTAAATTACTATAATTCTGAATGAGAGCTCAGTCCAAGAGCAAAGAACTAACGCAAAACAAACATCTCACTGACTGTTTTGGTGCGGATAAAATGCCTCAGCTCGTAAACAAAGAAACAAAGACACGTTATCTGGCGTCACCTGACTAAAGAACGGTTACAAACATCTACCAAAATAAACCAATATACACGTTACTGTCAGAAAAACAAGCTTTGTGTCGATTCAGCAGACAAAAAAGCGTGAGGATGCTGCCAGACCTGTCTGCTGTCAAATGAATGGAGACAGCGCAGAGACGCAGACGCCATGTCGGTGTTTTTACCTGTTTAAAGGACACAAGAAGACAAAATACCGACCTGCCCGAGTAGGTGGGGATGAGGACATACTGTATGACCACGTAGTCCGCGTAAAACACGCTAAAATAAGTTAAAATCAAACAGATAACGCCGCAGGGGTCTCGCCTACAGCGCAGAGACGCCATCTTCTTCCGGGCTCCGCCCCCCCCCTGCTCCCCCACCTCCCGCTTCCGTGTGATGTCACGTCGAAGCCTGATGTCACCTTCCGGGACCGTAGGAAAATATAACTTAAGTTTTAAAGGGCCAGTTCACTCCAATGAGAGGAGTCACATTCAGCCCGTTATCGACAGATTCTTCTTATAGTAACTTAAAAACACGTACCTCAATGTGTGCATATGAATACACTGTGTGAACGTTCATAGGCTAAAAAAAAGTGGTGTTTTGAACTTTACGAGTTGCACCTGAAGGCAACACGAGCCTCAAAATTGTTTTATTGATTTCCAACTTTTTCCATAGTTTTTGTGTTTTTGTTTTTTAATACACCCCACTGAGATAGATAGATAGATAGATAGATAGACAGAAACACTGACACTGTAAAAACAAAAGGTGGCAGTAAACATCCTCCAGTATAAAGCTGACACTGTATCGCTCCTCCCTTGAAGTAGGCAGTAACCAGCTCGTCATCCTCCCCGTTTGCTCAACACTTTTTGTTGCAGCAGACTCTCTGAGGACGTATGTGTGTGTGTGTTTGTAGTTTGTTCGTTTCTTCACTTTTTCTGCCGCTGCTGCTCCCTGCAAACGCACCGCCTTGTCTGTCGGATATATTTATTCTTCGAAGTTAAACCTGTTTTTGGGACTTTTTTTGTATGTGGTGAGCTCGAAGTGGAAATAAAAGAGAGCAAGACTCAAAGAAGAAGAAGAAGAAGGAGAAGAAAAACACCCAAACCTGGAGGAGGAAAAGGGCGTTCATACTTCGAAGTAACCATGGAAGTTCCTGGTATGCAGGTGAGTGGAAAGGTGGACGCAAGGGTACATATGAAGTTTTTCTTTTTTCGGTCATTTTAAGGCGAAACGAGTTTATCAATAGTGGAGGAGACACTGTCCAACCAGAGGCCATTTCCTTATATATTTCAAAGTCATTACCAGGTGTTTATGTGGTATAGAAACCTCCAGAACTCTTTATTCAGATGAACCGTGTCCAGTCCCCGCGCGCAGTGTAAACCAGAGTCTTTGTAATGTTAATTTATTAGCTCATTAAAGTGATGAATTGATTTGTATAGGTTCTGTTTTCTCTCTATATTGATTTTAATGTTCTTTTGATTCATTACTCTGCAGTATTCCTATATGCTGTATACTTCAGAGTTCACAATGATGATCTGGTGTTTGTATCTTCTAACGTGTTCATTGATATAGTGACTTATATTATGATGCTGATGCTCCACAGACTTTATGATACTATGATCTCCCTTTATATACTCTGTAATGTTCCTGTGTTCACTTATGTACCTGTGGGATCCTGTGCTGATGTTATAGTGACTTTCTGGCATTCTTCAGAGAGAAAGACTTTCTTTTTGTCTGAGTTCATCGCTGTAATATTCACACAGTGACTCATTGGGGCTGTGAGCTTATTTTAACATTATCTATAGCTCAGTAGCTATATCTGCTTTATGATATAGGCTATAATAGGACTGCACTCTGTAAGCACTGGGTGTCTGTGCCTCCATGATATTCCTGTAATACTTCTTTAGTGACCCATATTGTGTCTTTGTCGCTCAGCGGTGACTTTGCATTGCTTATTCTGTGCCACGTACCTGGTTTAACATTGGATTTACATGATATTTCACAAAATGGCATTACTCTTGTTGTGGTTTATTGAAGGTAAATCAGTAGATGGACTGTGTTTCTGCCACTTAACAAGGTGTGTAAGGTGAGTTATAAGCTTGCTAAACCCTGCATTCAGCCTCCTGTTTGGCCGGCTCTCAGGTGTGTCTACCTGTGGGACTGGCTGCCTGGCTGTCAGCTCTCTCGCTCTGCCTGCTCTGTTTGTCCCAGGTGGATGGGGGGGTGGTGTCACAGGCTGGTTAAAACAACACACACCTGACACCCGCCAGCAGCTGCTGCAGCACAGAGACAGACAGAAATGTGTGTTGTACCTGCCAAGGAGATGATGAAGCACAGCGCGATGTGTCATGTTCAAACAACTTTATTGACTAAGCAGCAGGAAATATACTCCAGTTTTGTCTAAGGCTGCAGCTAATGATTATTTTCATTATTGATTAATCTGCTGATTATTTCTGTTTAGCCGTGGAAAGGTTAAGAGATTGTCTAAAAACCTTTGCTTAGCTGAAGATGTCCTGAATTATCTTGTTTTGTGACCAAAGTCCAAAAACTCCTGAAACCTGTAAAGATTTGCTTTTTTTTTTTTTTTTTTTTTTTTTGCTATTTTTGCTTTGAGGACTTAGAGATGAACATTTAAGTGACTTAATCACTTTGGCCTCTGACAACTTAAAGCTGCTGCTAGAAGTATTTTCATATTAACTATAGATCACGTCCTTTTCGTTAGAAACGTTACATAATGCAGAAAAATTAGCCGGAAGTAACTTAGAAATTGTGCAATCATTACACAAGTTTCTCAGCTTGCTGTGTTATTTACAAGGTTTTCACTGTGGAAGTTTATGCGTTGAAATTCCTTTTCTGATCCGACAGTTTGTCCAAAACCCAAAGACGTTCAGTAAAATGGAAAACGAAAAAAAAAGAAGCAGATATTCATATTAGAGAAGCTGGAACCAGTGCGTATTTCCTGTTTGATGTCTTGAGTGAAATTTGTAGATCATAAATCAAAAAACGCTGCAACACCACAGAACGGTTTGCTGTTGCTTTACAGTTCCTGATGCAGTAGAAGCCATTATATCTTTATAACTAATAATGTGAGTGAGTCCTGCTGATGGACGGTGTAACACTAGGAATTGTTGTATCTTGATAAAACCTGATGACTCTCTGTCTAAAGCTGATATGATGCCGTGTGATTAGAGTTTTGGGTTTGATTAATTGGTGACGTGCTGTTCGTTAATGGGAAATTCTTAGACTGATCCCACACCCTCACGTTTTTATTGCTGCCTGTGAAATGGTTGTTAGTTCATCTTTGAGTGTGTTGGGTGCCAGTGGAGAGTTTCCGTGTCCTGTGATGGTTTGTTCCTATTTCCAGTTTGCGGTTTCCTCTCTGATAGAACGACGGTTCAGTGTTTTTGTCGTGAGGAGGGTAGAGCGACACCTCCTCTCTAGTAAAACATTGATCGTTTTATTGGAGATAAGCTGTCGCTGTTGGAGTTGTCATCAGCTTACAGAGAGCTCACACACTCAGAAATGGTAACTGCATTAACGCTTTTCAACCACTCCGCTTTTATACTGCAAGTCACATTCACCCATTCACACACCCATTCACACACCAGTGAGCACATCGGGTTCGAACTTCGCAGCACTGAGGCCTTTTTGAGCAAGACGCTGAATCCCTGCTGGCTTCAGTTGATGTCTTCAGCTGACCTCTGACCCTTCTTGATGAAGAAAAACAGAAAAGACAGGACTTCCTGTCTCTCTGGTAAACTGTAACTCCTGCAGGGGATCGGCTTCTCGGTTTCAGACAGACTTTCCCGCGCTCTTGCGTTGAACCTCCCTGCAGTAAATCAGCTGGTGGTTCTCAGGTACAGCAGCGGCACAGGTTGTCTCCAGCGTGGCAGACATTGCGGGGAAGCCACCTGCAGGCGTGTCCACAGAGATGGCCCCGATCAAAGACCAGGGAGTGTCCTCCTCCTCCTTCTTCTTCTGCTCTTTAATTTTTACGGCTGCACCTTTTTTCAGAGCTCCAGTTCTCAGGCATCCCGTCGTGACGTAACCACAAACTCCAGCAGGCTGAAACTTTAAAGACACACTTCGCTTGTATGTGGGTGTGTGTTTTGTTTGTGCGTTTCTGGGTGAGGAATTATCAGCAGCCACCAGCCAACTGCTTGTAAGTTCTGATTGTGGTGGGTGAGTCAGTTTTCTCTGAGGTGAATCACAGGAGAACATTTCTACTTTCCTCTGCTCCTGAATTTGGTTTGTTTACATTCACCTTTTCCTGGATCAGAGCGTGTAAACAGAAGTCACAAACAGCTCCTGAGTTTTAGAAACCTTTTAGACACCAGCCAGCGTCAGATCAGGCATCAAACCAGCATGTGTCACGTCGTGTTTACGATCAGACGGTCCAGAGTTTAAAATAAAGACAGTGACAAACATTCTGTCGTTTCAGCCTCTTAACTGTTAGAATTTCCTTTTTGTTGTTGTTGTGATGGTAAATCAGTGATTGGGGGATTTTGGACAAATCACTCTGTTTAAACACATGAGCTGAGTCTAAATGTTCACTGTTTTATAAACCAAATGATTATTCTGTTGTACATCACATAAAAAAAACAAACCATCCAGTTTGAATAATGAGTGTCGGAAAAGTTTCTCATGAACACTTTTTTTTTTTTTGTTACCGGAAATGTTAAAGAGTTTTGAGGCTTTAACATCATGCGTCTCTGCAATAGGTCATTTTTGAGAATGCTGTGTTTGTACTTCCTCCTCCAGCAGCTGTGACCTTTAACCTCTAACACACACACACACACACACACACACACACACACAGCTTTTTTGTCTGAATATTTGGACACCACTTGTTAGTAAAAACATGGAGCTCTCTCTCTCTCTCTCTCTCACTCTCTCACTCGTACAGAGTTTCCACAGCCTTGTCCAAGTTTTGCCGGGCAGCTGAATGTTTGCATGTTGGACGGACCAGAGTTCACTGACCTTTAAAACCCAGCTCTGCGTCTCTCTTTGACCTGAATCTACCTCTTATCACCACTGTTTCCCTTATCGCCATTTAACCTACAGCTGTAAAACTCAGGTGTGTGTGTGTGTGTGTGTTTCTCTTTATCTTCTGTAATATTTTAAATCTTCTCTTTCTGTTTAAACTCAGTCTAACGTGATAAAATGTGCTGTAATGTATCTTGGGAACATTGAATACAGGTATAGTTAATTTTAGACTTTATCACAGAGACTGTCCTGATTTTATTTGTTTCTACTTTATGTTGTTTGTCTTTGTATTCAGTTTTAATTTTTAATTTTTTTTAATTTTTAATTTTTTTTAATTTTTAATTTTTAATTTTTTAATTTCTTTTATCTTACGTTGCTGGAATTTGTTTTATGTTGTGTCATCGCTGTCATGTGTGACCAAGAATTCTCACGTTCATGAAGCTGGAGCAGGAAAGCATTTGACCTTTTTGCTTAAAGAACAACTAAAAAATATTATTTGATTAATGATAATATTTACCACAGTCTCCTGTCGACTGACTAATCCGTTGATGAGCTGGTTGTCGCAGCTCTCAGGTGACTTCTGCTTTATTCTCCTGGTTTGATGAAAGATTTCAGCAAACAAATTCTACCTCATGTGACTGAAGATAATCATCTGGGTTATTTGTAAGCCGAGGCTTCTGTTGAAGCTGTGCTTAGTTCAGTCATACAAGTTCCTCTTTTTAATGTTATTTTGATTTGTATTTTTGGTTTTTATATTTCTAGCACATGAGCAGCGGTCAGTATTTATATTCAGGAAAGTTTAAGAGACATGTCAGTAAAGTGTCTGCTATCACTGTGCGGTTATTTCACACGTCTGTTCAGCAGGTGTCGTCTCTTCATTCAGTATCTGTACATAAACCTGTATTCACAGAGCTTTGAATCATCTCCCCCTCGCTCCCGCCTCCGTGCGTCATCGTCACCTGTGCAGTTACTGTGTTAGTCCTGACCACGTCCACAGCAAACACGCTGGACCACATCTGATCCAAACACTTTTATTTTGGTTTCATTTGCACAAAGAATAAGCTGCCGACATTCATCAGGCCTCTTTTCATGTTCTTTGGCAAAGTTCAATCGTGCACATTGGTGCCATTTTGTGAGCAGTGTTGAGTCTGATGATGGTGATGATGATGATGCTCTGGTGTGTTATTGTTCAGACAGTTCCTCACCACACGGAGCCGTGTTGCGTGAAACTAAACCGAGGCCAGGAGTTAAATTAGAAACCACGGGTCTGTTGTGTCCTGTTCTTCCATGCTTTCAGAGGATGTTTGCTTTGCTGATACGAAGGTTTGTGTTCTCACACTTTGTGTCTTTATCCCGTGATCCTGCTGGTTTGCTAATTAACAGTCTGCTCAGGTTAAACTTTTAGTTTAATTGATAGTTATTGAATCATTTTCCAGGCTACTTCCTTGAGGGCAGCATAATTAAGACTGGCAGCAAGGATTTATCAGAGCCAGGCACATAATCTAAACACACTCTTGACATTGTGTTTTTAGTTAAACATTAATATGAAACACCTTTTATGAATCTTGAAAATGGGTTTGTTTGCATCCCTGTAATTCTCCGTGAATTTCTGTAAATGATAAGCTGAAATTAAAATGTCCAGACTGTGTGTCTTACCCGCAGTAGCTTAAAGATTATTTACCCTGCAGTCAAACATTAACTGGAGCTGATTTTTGACTGTGAAATGTGGTAGTTTTACATGGTGATGTCTGCATCTCAGAGTCTTGTAGAAAGTTGTCCACAGTAACAGGGACAGGGACAGACTGTGGGCTCTGTAATGTTTGAGCCAGCGTTGAATGTTTAACTTCCTTCTCTCCTCCAACTGTTGTTCTTTCACCACGCTGAGACAGAAAGGTCAAAGTGTGTCCTCTCTGTCTCTGATCTTATGTCTTTTATTTATTGCACTGTAAGCCCCAAAACTTTCACCTGTTTCAGCCAGTGAAGGGATTCTCATCACTTTAGGAGGGAAAAGTATCTCAATGCCTCAATATTTTCTCAGTACAGATGATAAAACATGTTCCACTGGCTGAATTCCCTTTTTGATTCAGTTGCATCCAGTAATTTACCGGTGTTGCATAAATATGAGAGCATTTCTCTGAGCACTTTAATGAAATATCACCAAGTCACAAATCACATCGTGATGCTTCATCAATACTTTCCTCTGTGAATGTGATGCAGAGAAAAGTTACCACGTGCTTCATGATTCACCTCGAGCCAATAAGGAAGTACAGGAACCAGCTAATTAGATGTCAATTGTGATGTAATGATAATATAACCAGCCGTGGGGTTTCCCCCCCCGGAGGGCATGGGCGAGAGACTGTGGACTCTCTCTCTCTCTCTCTCTCTCTAAGTGATTGGTGGATTAATAATCTCAGCATTAATTATGAGCCACACAGGAAACCTGGACGGCAGGACAAGGTGTTCCACACACACCCACACAGGTGTTTGAACGGAGTGCAGTTGCACAATGTCACTAAACATCATGTACTTACAGGATTGATAAAGAAGTACGGTATGTTGCCCTGTAATTAGCAAGTGTAAAAAAAAAAAAAAAAAAAAAGGGTTATGGTGAGATTAAGGGAGGTGTCAGTCACTCAGAGGTCTGAGGTTTACACTTCTGGTTATTTTTATCATTTACGGTTTGTTTTGTTAGCAGAAAGCAGTGTTGGAGGACGTGGAGTGGCAGATGTTAAATGGGATGCACTGAGCGATTTCACGTGCTCGCCGTCTTAATGGAGCGTAGCGGCACGCTGACATTTGCTGAGAAGGATTTTTCCTCTTTGCTCGATGGCTGACGGTGTAGGCTCAGGAAGAAATGTGCTGCCAGGACGTCCCTGTTTACACATTTCAGCTGAAGTTTTAGGTCGTGGTTATTTGAGTTAAATTTAACCCTGTAAATGATCTGTTGAGCCCTGCTTTATGGCATTTAAATGATGTGTTCATGTGGTTGTGTGGGTGCATGTGTGTGTCTGTGGATTTTAAAAATACCCAGACTCCATAAACTTTGTTTGATCTCAGCTGTTCATGAAACTAGGAGCACATTTAGAACTTTAAAACTTTTTCAGTTTACAGGAATGTGTTTTCTTCAGGTGATGTTTGTTTTAATATGTTGTGTACAGTGATACTGGTTTTGTCACGACCAAGCTTTCATATGAACATGTTGTGAATCACACTGTGATTTCTGTCGTATTGTATTTTATCTCTGTGTGTCTCATCTCTGCTTCTTCGTCTCTGTACCAAACTAAAAGTATCATTAGACAGTAACCACTGTATTTGCTGACAGGGTGTGGCAACATTGTGGGCACTGTGTGTGTGTGTGTGTGTGTGTGTGTGTGTGTGTGTGTGTGTGTGTGTGGTGACTGTTCCTTTTTTTAGTTCAGAGAGGAAGCTCAACCAGCATCATAGGAATATCATACGCTGCTGTGGGTGTGTTATTAAATGTTTTCCAAACAATTCTTGGGAGTTAAAGTACAAATGTGAGCGTGTGTCATACTCTCTGTTTGTGTGTGTGAGTGTGTGTGTATGTGTTTTGCTCAGACTTGCATAAGAAGTGCTTGTGGAGGCCATGATGGCAGCACATGAAACGCAGAGACTCTCTCTACGCTTCGTACAGACAGGGAGCGGAGCTGAAATAATGAGAAGCTGTGTCAATACTGAAAAGTTCAATAAAGTTCAGCTTCATTTTGAAGTTTGTTTGACTCACAGAGCTGATGCGACTCCGGTGACTCCCTCACGTTTCCCCTGGCAGAACCAAAATGTATGTTTCCACGTGCGAAGCGAGCCGTTCGCTCAGCACGTCCGGGCTCTGCAGAGGAAGAGCACTTTTGATTTCAGTGACCTGGGTCTACCCTCAGGACAGAGCACACACAGAACACATCGCATTTACACGCCGCGGCGCTTGTTGTTAGGTCATAAACACAAATAGCTGTGAGAGTTAGTGACATAATGTGTTTTCAGGTCTGAAGGCACAAAGTGGAAAGAATGACATTCACAACTTTTTTTTTTTTTTTTACAGCTGCAGCAGAAACAGAGTGTAGAGTTTAGGAAATGAATATGAGCCCTGAGAGATAAGTATAGTGTGTGTGTGTGTGTGTGTGTGTGTGGTCAGGCAGCTGTGTGTGTTCAGTTCCTGTTATCTTTAACTGTCATGCTTGCTTCCTTCTGCGTTTTATGGGTTTTGTTTTTTTTTTACCGTGTGTGTGTGTGTGTGTGTGTGTGCGTGTGTGTGTGTCTGTGGCTTTGTGTCACTCTGGGGTGACAACATGTCTGTGGTGTTGCAAAGCCTGGTGTGTGAGAGAAGAGTCAGAGTCTCTGGGAATGTGATGGAAATGCTTTTGCGGTCTTCATACATCAGTACCTCAGGTTTTACACAAACATCTTTTAAAATTCACTTTGTATTTGTGTTTTTTTTTTTTCTTTCTCCCTTTTTTACTTGTGTATTTCTACAAAACAAAGATTTAAAAATCTATAAATAAATAAAAATAAGTATGAAAGTGAAAACTTTATAAATAACAGAGCCCATTAAGTAACGTCTCAGTACACCTTTAGATCCAGTGGGTGTAAGTGAATGAAATGATTGAATTATTCAGTGAAAACTTGATTTAATCCATTTTCCTTTCGTCTTTTCTCTCCTCCTCTCCCTCTCAGAGCACTCAGATTGATCCGGAGGAGTTGTTCACTAAGTTGGATCGAATTGGAAAAGGATCGTTTGGAGAGGTGTGTGGTTTCATTCCTCACATCATACCTGTTTTATTCTTAGTTATTGCTGTATTCACTGGTGTGAGTCAGTACAGACAGTTTCTTGTCTTCTCTCTTCTCTTCTCTTGAAACTCACCATCGACTCCCCACCCCCAGGTGTTTAAAGGCATCGATAATCGCACTCAGAGCGTTGTTGCCATAAAGACCATTGACCTGGAAGAGGCTGAGGATGAGATCGAGGATATCCAGCAGGAGATCACAGTTCTCAGTCAGTGCGACAGTCCTTACATCACCAAGTACTACGGCTCCTACCTGAAGGTAAGACGGACTCCACATTTTTATTCTGCTTCATTCTCTCAATCTGATTCTGAAATATAAAAACATTGCTCCTCAGCCATATTACTAATGCACAGGATACCTGGAAATTAAAGATGATTCCATTTATACAAGTTATGCACTGAAAAGCACCTTTAGTTCGAGCTTTCATGGAAACACTATTTATTATTTCCTTCTCGTCTTCTGTCAGTTTAGAGAATGAATCTCTTTCTTTCAGGGCAGTAAACTGTGGATCATCATGGAGTATCTTGGTGGAGGTTCAGCGCTCGACTTGGTGAGTTTTAAACCAGATTTCAACAAGATGTATTGATTTGAGACAGCAAAGTAAACCTAATTTGTTTGTTTGTAGCGAGAAAAGAGAATGCAGACAGCTCAAAGCTGCGAGCAGCAAGGACGCACAAGGCTTAAGTTTAGAAATTTATTCATGAAGTGAGAAGTTTTCATTCAGAAGGCGACTTTAGCGCCTCCCTCTGGTAAATGATTCCCTCAGTTCAGTCAGAAACATTTTCTGTGTTCAGACTTGTTTTAGATGAAACTGAACAGGGTGTGTTTGAGTTCCTACGTACAGCCTCCGGCAAATCAGAGAATGTTTTATATCTGTCTCATCACCTGGCGTGCGTGTGTGTGTGTGTGTGTGTCTCTGTCTCTGTCTCTGCAGCTGAGGGCAGGTCCGTTCGATGAGTCTCAGATTGCCACCATGTTGAAGGAGATCCTGAAGGGGCTCGACTACCTGCACTCTGAGAAGAAGATCCACAGAGACATCAAAGGTGTGAATGGGATTAAACTCCACAGCCTCTGATTGGCCTGAGCGGCTGCTCTACCTGCCTGTCTTACAATCAAAACTCGATAGCGAAACAATTCGTAAAGCGAATCCTGATTAATTACAGTCGATACTAATCATGACAATAATTGTCTGTAGCTGCCAACGTCCTGCTGTCAGAGCACGGTCAGGTGAAGCTGGCGGACTTCGGAGTGGCCGGTCAGCTGACGGACACGCAGATCAAGAGGGAAACGTTCGTGGGAACGCCTTTCTGGATGGCTCCTGAGGTCATCCAGCAGTCCGCCTACGACTCCAAGGTCGGTCACCAGTTTAAAACATGGGATTCCTCTTCTGCCTTTGTTCACCATGTTTGTCCGTTGCCCTGACAACCTCATCCACGTGGATTTGTTGTTGCCGTTGGCTTTTAGGTCATTTGCATTATTTCCACACTTCTTCTTGGTTTTATTTGCATGTAATAGAAACCCCCATCCCGCCCACGTGTGTGCACCACACTGAGAAATGTTGGAATCAACTTTCCTCTTAAAGACGTCCAGTTGTTTTCAGTTTGGACGGGATTCCCTCAGAAATCTGTCTCTGTCACAGCGAATGACTTCAGCAATGAACGCGCACAAATCAAACAAACATTCATGCATTCATCGGTGCACCTGCTATCATCAAACACACACACACACACACACAAACGGCTGGTTCAGATGTTAGACTGTGATACCCACCAACAAAGTAAACAGATGCCTTTATGAATTTACATAATGAGCTGATGTGCTCTCTGTCTTTGTTTGTTTCAATACATGTCTGAGAAGGGTGTGTGTGTGCGTATGTGTGTGTGTGTTTGTGTGTGTGTGTGTGTGTGTGCGTACATGTGTGTGTGTGTGTGTGTAGTTCGGTATGTTTTGGAAATGAGGTAAATCCATTAGGGTGTGTGTACTTTGTCTATTGATGTGGTTTGATTCATGTTGGTGTGTAGTTTTTGGCTTTGTGTGGATTTTATAGGGTGCGTGTCCTGTCTGTGTTTACGTGTCTTCCTGTGTGTGTCCGTGTTGGTCATGTTTTTGGAGTCAGATGAAAGACTGAGGCAGAAAAATAAAATTTAACAGTAAATAAAAACAAAGAAACAGATGAAGAAAATTCTCTGGAGACAAAACGAAATATGGCAGAAAATGAATTGTGTGTTTTGGTGATTTTAACTGATGCTCTCGTCCACTGTGTATTTTCGCTGCAGAGTAAATGTACAGATGGTAAATAATAAGACAAATGTCTCTGACAAGACCAGACGACGTTGGACTTGTTCAGACACCAGAGACCGTTTGCAGAAACCACGAAGAGTTACGTAAACAGACGTAACCTGATCAGTCAGAACAAGCTCACGAAATAGACTGCTATTGTATTTAAAGACCGGTGTGTGTCTGTGTGTGTGTGTGTGTTTGTGTTGTGTGTTTCTGTGCTCCCATCACAAGCTGCCATATGTTCGGTGTGTAACAGTAATGGAGCTGGTGGAGTTAACAGTCAAACGGTGACCGAGCATCCTGCTGTAATGTGACACCGAGCAGCTCTGCTACGACTGTACAACGTCTGTCTGTGTGTGTGTGTCTGTGTGTGTCTGTGTGTCTGTGTCTGTGTGTGTCTGTGTGTGTCTGTCTGTGTATGAGTGCGAGGTCACGTCTGCTCCTTACCTGAGATGACACATGGTTATTGGAGCAAGTTGAGAGGATGTGATATTCAACCTGTGTGTATGTGTAACTTCTGAGTTTGTGTGTCTTTGTGTTTACTTTTTGTGTGTGTGTGTGTGTGTGTGTGTTCTTGGCCAGGTCGACATATGGTTAGTTGGTGTTACAGACGTCAGCCTCACAGCTCTCGTCCTACTCACCTCGCTCAGTGTGTGTTTGCTTCCCTGTATAAACAGCTGTGTCACCTTGATTCATGTGAACATGTGACACAAGTGAACAAACTTTAGCTTGAAACTAAATCGTGCAGAAATTGATTTACAAGCTGCACAGCTCCAGCCTCTCGGATGTGATGACTGTGTGTGTCTCTCCAGGCCGACATTTGGTCGCTGGGCATCACCGCCATCGAGCTCGCCAAGGGCGAACCTCCGAACTCGGACATGCATCCGATGCGAGTTCTCTTCCACATCCCCAAATCTCCGCCCCCGACGCTGAATGGAGATTTCTCCAAGAGCTTCAAAGAGTTCACAGAGGCCTGTCTCAACAAGGACCCTGCCTTCGTAAACACACACACACACACACACACACCAAACAACAACCAAATAACAGTTTTTATAGGTCTGATTGAGATAGAAAATAAAAAGACCAGCGCCTTCCATTATAAAAATTCGAAATAAAAAACTTTTTCTGCTGCAGTTTGTAAACTTAATGTTCTTCATGTCATTCATTTTAAGCCAGCTTCACTTCATTATGTGTGGTTGTGATTGCATCTTGCTGCCCCCTGGTGGAGTAACAGCTACCCCTCCATATGAAGTCGACCAAAGATAAATAAAGAAATTACACAGTGAATCTTGTCTCTGTCTTCATGCAGCGTCCCACAGCCAAGGAGCTCCTCAAACACAAGTTCATCGTCAAACACTGTAAGAAGACGTCCTACCTCAGTGAGCTGATTGACAGGTACAGGAGGTGGAAGGAGGAGGGGCACAGCGACAGCAGCTCTGAAGACTCTGACAGGTGATTTAATAACGTTAGCTGCAGCGTCAGCTTCATTTTCAGATGCTAATGCAGCGACAGTTTACCTGCTAAATACAGCTACAGTATTTTTTCATGGCTCAGTGAGTAACACAAGTGTGTGTGCACCTGTTTTTGTGTGTGTGTGTGTGTGTGTGTGTGTGTGTGTAAAGTGAGTCCAGTAACAAAGAGAACAATGAGTCTCCTGAGTGGTCCTTCACCACTGTTCGTAAGAAGAAGACGGAGGGCAGGAAGGTTCTCAATGGAACGGTCAGTGCCGTCTCTTTGTGAATGTACGGTGTCTGTGTGTGAGAGGACGAACTGCTCGTCAAACATGTCCCACGTTTTTCAGCTGTGTGTGAAATACCTTTTTTTTTTTTTTCCTTTTCATCCTCTTCCTCTGTCTCTTCCTCCTCCTCTTCCTCCCCCCAGGTTCAGGATCAGCTGAGTAAATCTGCCAGTCTGACCACAGTCATCTCTCCTGTCTTCACCGAGGTCAGTGCTCAGACTCTGGCTTTATATAGATGCTCATTATTAAAAAATAAAAAATGATTCTACTCTGCTTTGTCCTGCTGCAGTTGAAGCAGCAGCATAAGGAGCACTCTGAGCAGCGCTTGGCCATTGAGGAGCTGGAACGCAACATCCGGTTGGCTGAAGAGGTCTGTCCAGGTATCACGGACAGGATGGTCACACACATCATTGCCAGGTACCAGAAGTACGTTTGTCATTTTTTAAATCAATCAACTCTTTCCTTTCCCTTTGTTTGTGTCTCTGTGTCCTCACGTGATTTCTTTCCCCTGTCATATTTCCGACAGTGGGTCTTTGGTCACTTCTTTTTTTAAAGGCTGCCGTGCTCTCGTCCTTAGTGTTGTTCGGAACAAGATTTCCGTGTCTTCCTCCTTCAGATCATTTACCAGACGTCTTCCTTTCTCTCTCCCTCCTCCTGATTTTACTCCGTCAGATTCACGACCAACTGAAGGACGAAGGACGGACACATGGAGAGAGGACGGTAAAAGGAAGACAGACTGTGTATCCGTACGGTGACGCTGCTGGATGATTGGAATCAGAGGACATTTGCTGTGCGATGTCTCCTCGCTGTACACACACACACACACACACTCTCACACAACCACACACACACACACTACTAATGTAATATATACAGTATATATTAAATATATATATATTTTCACTGCTGCTGGTTGAAGACCTTCCTCCCCTGACTGGATTTGAAAGCTGCACTTTGGAAAGAAGTGGTTCAAATTTTTGAAAGTTGGATTTTTAGTTTCCATTTCCTGTTTCCAGGCCCGTAAACAACTTTTTCCTCAATTTCAATCACGTCTTGAGCTTAAGTTTTGAATTTG
Organism: Toxotes chatareus; assembly: GCA_016801885.1. Lineage (NCBI taxonomy): Eukaryota > Metazoa > Chordata > Actinopteri > Toxotidae > Toxotes > Toxotes chatareus. The sequence continues at coordinate 13,760,900 of CM028893.1, forward strand.
GTTGAAATAAAGCAAACCATTTTGTGACCTAATTCAAGCTTAAGTCCGTAAGTCGTCTTCCTAAACTCTCTAAATTACCATCACGTGCCTTAATTCTTCTCTCAATCAGTCGTTTAATCAGAAAAGACGTCACTTTTCTTAATGATGCAAAATACACAGGAGAGGGCTCTCACCATCAGCAGTGGGATGTTCTGTGTCACGGCTTGCCTTGACCTTGTATATTTCTATATGTTTGTTGAGTAGCACTTGAGACAAATAATATGCCAATATTGCATTTGTTTTGATGTCTTCAGTAATGCTTTTCAATTACAGTTCCCTGATCCTGGGTTTCAGTCCAGCTCTGTCCTTCAGAGATGTATTCCACCACTGAAACTATTCTGAGGACAAAAAGAAAAAAAAAAACCAAAACTCAAGATGACAAATTACACACGACACACAAAGATGTTTGTTTTTGGTTGAAGTAAAATTTCTGTGATGAAAGATCTTCTTCCACACGCTCGTTAAAAATCCCTTTTTCAGTATCCATCAAGTTTGCGTCTGAATGTTGATGTGCTTTCGACATCATTCTTGATGTGTTAGGATGTTGTTTTTATTACCTGACATTGGAAAATGGCACAGGTCGGAACTGTAATCAAAGGTATTACTGACAGTTTGTACCAAAGACACTATAAAACTTGGTCATTGTATATTTTTGTCTTTTTTTATATATCATAAGGGATACGATACGATGCTTGTTGAGGGGGGAAATGTAAAATGAAAGATGTAAGATTTTACAATAATGTTTTTTTTTTTTTTTGTAGCGGGACTTAGAGTTTTATGAATAAATATTTAAGTTTGATTGAGAAACTTGTTTTTCATCATTTTCTTTACTTTTGTGAGATTTCTCTGAAGGGAAAGTCACAAGAAAGATGTTTAACCTTTACGGCTTCTGTTGATTCTTTTTGTTGTTGTTTCCTGTTTCTTTTATTATCACAATGTTTATATACTATTATCAGCTTAGACATAATAATATGGTGAATTATATTGAGCATACCAGATGAATTTAATAGAATTTAATTTGTTCATGTCACACTTCTCGTTATAATCCTTTATTCACAAATTCAGATGTTTTATAGAAACAAAAAAAGTCTTCAAGTTCACATTTTTCTTGAGAATTCACGAGAGCCATTCATACAATAGTTTCATTGCTCGACTCGATCAACCAGAAAGTTTTCCTATGTAACTGTGACACTGACAGAACACTCAGAGTTTCATATCAGTCTTCAGAGTATTGATTTAAACAGTGGTCAAATGGATTTAACCCATTTCCACTAAACTATGAGCATGCACAGCTAAGCCACGCACAGTCAGTGATGGACAGTTTCTCCTCCAAATAAGTTTGACTAACTTGGAGGTTTGATTACAGATTTCAGATCTCAGAAATCAATAAATTCTATCATACCTGATCGATCCTGCTGCCAAAGATACAAAAATAAAACCCATCCATCCCTTTTCTGTCTCTTATGCAGGAGCTGGCACCACAGTCCAGATGTCCCAGCAGTGTTTTCCAGCTCCTCCCGGAGGATCCTGAGACATTCCCAAACCAAATGAGATATATAATCTCTCTACGTGAAGGAGCGGCGGCTCTACACCACCTGAAGCTCATGACCACAGGTGATGGTTGATGATAGATCAAAAGTTTGTGAGGTTGTACCCATGATGTGGCTGTTGAACAGCAGCCGGTGTCTGAGGTTTTCACTAAAACAAGGCAAAAACAGAACATTTCACGCCTCGACAACAACAACACACTTCTCATACACACAAAACCTTCACATTTATCGCAGTTGTCTTATCTACAGCCTGTAGTGGATGTGCTTTTAAAAACCTTCCTGCCCGTTTTGAATGTGATCATTTCATTTCATTGTGCGTTTGTTTCCATGTGTAAAATGTTTTCATCTTTATCTACAGTGTGACTTCTGTAATCTTCGCAGCACCTTTAGTCTCGTCACTTCGTGCTGTCTTTTCTTCCTTCTCCTTTAATTCCTTTTTTGCCTTCTCCTTCGCTGCTCCATCATCCTCCTCTTCCTCCTCCCCTTCTTCCTCCTCGTCCAGTTGGAGGCTCCCAGAGGAAAACCTCATCCTGGCTAGTCCAGCAGACCGTATCATCTTCCCCAGCGGGGGAGGTGGGCAGTAATACGGGTAGAAAACCTCAGGGTCCGAGTCGCTGTAGCTCCCCGTGGTGCCTCCGATCATGCACAGAGAGGTGGGGCGATCGGGCAGAGGGGAGGAGTTTAGTGGGAGGTAGGTGGGTCTGGAGGGGCGTGTCAGATGGGGGTAATAACCAAGGGGACGAAACTCAGAGGCAGGGTTAAAGGCGGGGTTTGAACTCCTTGAAAGGTGGAACTTGACATCTGGTTGGCTGGCCGCGCGGCGAGGCAGCCCTGGGAGGAAATTGGAGTCGTCGCTGTAATGCCCTGCCTCAGTATGTCCAACGCCCAAGAACCTTGCTCCGTTGCTTCCCGGCTGGTAAACCCTGGCCAATCCCAGCCCGCCCGAGCCAGAGGGGCGGAGGTTCCTCCTGATTGGTGAAAGAGACGGTGAATCGTGGCTGAGTGGGTAGAAAGATGGCCGCGATAGGCCGTCCATGGTCACGTAATCCCGCCTTCTTGCCTGTGGCAAACGCTCCAGTGAAGAAACAGCAACGTAGTCTGTCAAGTAGGGGTGTCGGTTGAGCGGCGAGGAACCAGCCAATGGGAATGTTGGGAGGATGGGGTGATACTGGTAGGCAGGGCTGTTTGGGTAAAGAAGAACTAACTGCTGTGCGGCGTCTGGGTGTGGCTGCGGATTGGGCCGACGCCGTGAGCGGTTGCCGTAAACCCCAGCTAGCCTTTGGGCCTGGCGCTGCGCCCCGATGCGTCCGCCCCTCATGTCCTCCATCACAGACGTCGAAGCTGACCTTACCTTCGGTGAGGGGGTTGATTGGTGGAGAGAAGGAGAGAGGACAGTGACTTGAGAGAGAGGGTGGGGCCTCTGGGTGACCTCGACAGATGATTGGCTGCGTTTAGCCCCTCCTCCACGGATTTCGATGTCGTTTACACCTTGGTGACGTGGGTCCAACTCATCCTGACTGCGGACAGCCAAGGCACGGCCCGACCGAGGGAAGGGATGTGTGTGCTCATACAGCTTAGGAGGTAAGACACACAAACATTAGACTTGTCTCATTTGTGCTACAGCTAACAATTATGTTTATTATTGATTAATTGGCCTATTATTTTCTGGTCAATTAATTGTTTGGTTTTTTGGCCCATCACAGTATCAAATGTCTTAATTTGTCCAATAAACTATTCAAAATCCAAAGAGAAGCAGCCAAGAAAAGCTATTTTCACTTTTTCTTGAAAACCAACAATTAATTGATTAATTTCATTAAATGATGGTCAGTTCAGTTTCTGTCAGCTGACTAATCAGTTAACAGACTAATTGATCAGGCTATACAACATGTATCTGCAGGATATGTGAAGGGTAGCATTTATTACTTGTTTGGAGACGTCGGTGAGGAGATCAGGAGACGACCGACACTGTCGGGGATCGTAGTCTGACTGACAGTAAGTCCTAGAGACAAGAAAAGAAAAGATGAAATAGTAGAAGTATTTCAGAATCAGCATGTACTTGGATCACGTGGTCTCACACACTTGACTCGTGCTGGTGAATTTATTCTCACCTCTCAAAATGTGACGGCTTCTTTTCCCCTGATCCCATACACTCCAGCAGCTGTTTCTGTGTCCGCCCACTGCCACACAAAACCACACATTAAGCACTAACACGCCTTTATTCCAGACGACATCCTGATACGTCAGAGCAGGATCAGGTGGAAGTCGTATTCACAGGAAGAAGGTTACAGCAGAGTGTGTGTGTGTGTTACCTGTATCTAAAGCTCGAGCCCTTACAGGACAGCAGTGTTTTGTGTATTGCCTTCGGCTCCTCGGCCAGTCTGAAGAAGGCGTGGTACTCTACACACATCTTCCAGAACGATTTGCATACATCACGACTGGCCATGGAAAACTCCAGTGTGTCCTTACACGATGGCTGGATGGATACCACACAACACTTGAATCAATACATACATGCGACACACAGTTGAATAACGTGCTGTTATCCAGTTCGATGACTGTCGGCAGACGCTGCCTTGCTCACGTCCTCACCCCGACTTTGTCGTGCAGTTTGATGAGGAAGTGTTTGCGTTTGAAGCTCAGCTTGCGGATCTTCGCCCAGCTGAAAGTGTTGATTTTGGTGTTTCCCTGGAAAAACACAGTGGAAAAGGCAGCAACAGGCTGTAATTTAACTTACTGATTTATGAAAAGTCACCAGAGTCATTAGGATTCACCCTCTGGAGACCATGAATATCTGTACCAAGTATTATGGCAATGCAGCCTGGACCAAAGTGATGGACCAACAAACTAACCCTGTCATCCCTAAAGCCAAGCTGCCCAGTGGCCTGTTAGCAAGAACCTGTAGCTCCCAGCTTTATTAAAAAAAAAATAAAAAATCATTGTGCACGTTAAGTTAAAACCATCGACCACGTACCTGAAAGACCAGCACTCCGGAGTGTGTGACGGCCAGGTTGATCCTCATTCCCTCTCCATCGTGGGCTGGGTGAGGCCTAATGCCGTACATGTCCAGCTTCCTCGCCACCTCCAGCAGGTGGATGTCCGAGTCTGCTGGAGACACACCTCTGCGGAGAGAGACCGGGGACGAATGACGAATGCAGGCTGTAGCGACCGAACACATCCCGAATGCGACAAAAATCCTCAGCTCACCTGTGTCTCTTGTGGAACTTGATGATCTTGTGGTCGAGATATTCCTGGTTGGGGACATACTGCTTCATCTCCAAATGGTGACTGTCCAGCTCCTCGTCATAGTCCCCTAGCTCTGCTGTAACACACACACACACACACACACACACAGCATCCAGATTAATTAAACTATTCCTGCTGACTTAGTTTCACCTCTGGATGGTAAACATGACCTGGCAGATATTTCAGATATGACATGCAGATTTTATTTTACTGTATTTTTATGCTTACACTGCAAAATGTGAGAGACCAGCAGGGCAGCGCTGTTGTCATTACAGGTCAGACTGCCGTTAGACAGGTCCTGCTTTATCTGTAAGGCAAAAAGATACCTACACACACACACACCATGTGTTAAAAGATGATAGGAGGAAAATCACAATACTGTCAGCTAGTATTGTGATTTTTATTTTTTAATATTTTTGATAACCTGCAGCACCATTTATCACCAAGACGAACACCGTTACCTGGTGAGGCCTCTCTTAAGTTGCCCCGGGTCCGGTGGGAAGAACTTGACTATAAACCTGAAGAAAAGGTCGTTGGTGTCTGACAGAGAGGAGACACGGTAAATGAGTGGTTTACAGAAGACGAGACACAGAGAGTCAAGGATACTGAGAGACGTCATCGATAAAGACAACTAGAAACTATATTTGTTTACATTTTGGAAAATTAGCATCACTTAAATTATACAGACTTAGCTATTAGCAGTTCCTGTTTGCAGTGAATCACTGTGATTCTGAAGAAAACTAATTATTTATGTGACTTACATTTAATCTGTTTGGCCAGTGGCTTCAGCAGCTCCAACCAAACCTGCAACATGTTACACATAAAAAAAAAAAATGATATTCTACACGTGAGGGAGAAACTGAAGTGTTGTGTGTGTTTTTGTGTTTCTTACATAGTTGCCACTGTGGTGTCTGAACTCCAGTCCAAAGTACTCCTTCTCCAGCAGCTTCAGGTGACCACACACTTTGTTGAAGAAGTCGCCTCCTAAAACCTTTTGCTGAGAGAGAGAGAATTAAAGTGGGGGCAGCAAAGTCAGAGGGATAATTGGATTTTTTAATTGAGAAACTCTGAAAACTGGAGTCCAGGGACACTCAGGGGAACTCCTGCTAAATGTGCTACAACTCACTTACTTCACTTCACTAGAACTTTGCATAATGAGAGTTTGTTTAATGTATTCACTAACTGCATTCACTGTTACAGGCGAGATGAACCGGGTGCTCGTTGTTTTCAGCGCGAGCTCTTTGGGGAACGAGCTGCCTTCTCCTCTGTCACGTTAAAATGAGATTTTTCTGTGTTTTTTCCAAAGGTAAACGGAGTCCTTAAGGCTTTGGCAAAGAAAAGCCAGGTGTCAGCAGCACTAAATGAATGATTACAGCACAGTACGTGCACGTTCTGACTCATCTTCAAATAATCTTCATTTGTGAATAAGGAAGAACAGACGAATATGAACACAATAACCTTTGTTTACTCCTTACACTCGTCTTCTTGCCTTCTCTCTCCCATTTCTCTTTCTATCCCTCTGTCTTCCTCCCTTTCTCTCTCACCTACCTAATTACTGAGATGCTGCTTGTGCACTGTTCCCTTACTGCAGCGACACAAGGTGTTTTTAGTGTTTGCTGTCTGCTAGCCGGTGTTTACTGCCCTGGTGGTGGTCACTGGACGTCCCTCATTAACTTGTCATGAAGGAGAGAGGAAGAGGGTGGAAGAGGAGGGACAGAGCAGCTGTAACCGATTATAAAGAGAACACAGGCCTAACCCATGATTAGTGGAAACAAATGGCTGCCCCCAGAACAGCAGAGCAGTTAGTTTCAATGGAGCGGAATGGAGTAAAAACTTTACTGTCACCGTCTTTATAATACCGGGATAAGCAGCCTACAGCTTTATCATAAGTATTTCCTGCTCACGTTCTTAAATCCATTTTAAATGAATTAACAACAAATGGAATAAAAAAAATCTATATACATAGAAGAGAAGACCATGTGTCTGTCAGCTCTCTTTACATCAGTCTGTCCATCTTTTCTTTTTCTCTGCATCTGATCATTAATTGGGGTTTTGCCCTGAAGGCTGGAGGATTGGGGTCAGAGGAGCGAGCTCAGTGAAGCAACGTGAAGCCTCTTTTTATGACGGCAGTGTGAGTTTGGTCTGTAAATCACACCCCTAACCTCCCCTGTTTACCACATACACTATATTTATCACAGTTTATTTCTGCCCTCATCCATCCATCCACTCATTCACCTTATTTCTTTCCTCCTTTTATTCCTCCCCCCTTCATCTCTCTCCCCCTCCTCCTCTTGTGAAGATGCAACTAATGTCCCAGAGGCTGCTGGGAAACCGGCAGAGAAAGCATGGGTGTGGAAAATGGAGCTACTTTGCTAACACAATACTGCAACTCACACACACACACACACACACACACACACACTGAGAGTCTCTTTTTAGGTTGTGTTACTGCCTCGCAGGCGACGTCACCATGTTGGAAACGCAGCCCGTGTCACTCTGCTGTTCCTGACCTGGATAGTAGAGCACATGACAGTTCATCGACAGCAGAGTGTTTACGTTTTGACATCCAGCTGTTTACACATCACACAGCTGTTTGACAGCTGGTAAACACCTTGTTCATTTGTTCCATTCAGTCTGTGTGAAATATTTAAAGCCAAGTTTGATTCTCAGTGTTCATTTCCACCGTTAGTGATACAGACAGTTCACGTGTGGACGAGAAAATCTGACCTCAGCAAGCTTTTTATGTCAGAAACTTAAAGCTATAAGACAAACGATGAACATTTACTGTTACACAACCTGCAGCTTTGCCAGTTGGAAAGTTATTCAACATTTGTGAAAGTTTGTTTGCCTCCTGCAGCCCAGAGGTTTGAGCAGCCGGATGTGTGATGAGCCATACAGGTCAGCTTCTACTGTAATTCAGTGTTTCCCATGTGGAAATACACTGTGCAATATTAACATTTGGTATAAAACCAGAATCCGGTCTGAACAGGATTTAAAAACACAAGGATGAGATTTTTTTTCTTTTCTTTTACAGGAAGTACAGAAACATGTCTCAAAACAGGACAAATGAAAACCGCTGGATTTATCTGATTAATCCTAAATGTTTTAAATGCAGCAGCAGATGATGGAAGGACGCATCTGCAGTGAGTTCAATATAAATAAATAAATAATGTTTTTAGAAACTACTGATCCAGTTGTTGGCAAACTTACCTCCACCTCGAACGTGCGCTCGCTGTCATCGAGAAAGATCACGCGCAGTCGGAGCTTCGTCTCCTTGGAGACCCGGGACTTGGACGAGAGACTCCCCAGTCTCCGGGTCCGCCGGTGACGGTCCCCCATCTCTGTGCCTCAGGAGGAACGACGAGAGCCGCGATCCTCCGCTGCGTCCATCGCCGTGAGAGTAAATCCTCAAATGCTCAGGAGGCACCTGCGCGCCGAGAGAGCTGCCTCACGCGCTCCGCACCGTCACCACCGCCGACCTCTTCCTCATCTTCCTCCTCCGGGATCCGCGGCAGCCGCTGGAGCGCGCGCTCTCCAGATGCGTAATGACACGCTGACGTTGTTTCCAGACGCTGAAACCGAGATGACCACTGACACAGAGCCTGTGCCACTGTACTGCACTCTACCGTACATACAGACAGACATAAAGACAGACAGACAGACAGACAGACAGACATAAAGACAGACAGACATGTCTAATGTTTTACATGAGGTGATGATAATGTGGTACCTTCGTAAAACATGCTGCATTATTGCTGATTAAACTATCACACAGTGGAATAAGTGCTCAGCATTTGCTCCATCTCAACCAGCCACAATATTAAAATATTAAAATGCAGTCAATATCATGTAACAGCTCAGTACTGACACTGACAGCACCGACTGCATAGCAAGGAGTTTTACTTTAAATACATTCTGCTGATATTTCTCTTTTACTTTTACTTGAGTGGGATTTTGAACGCAGGGCTTTTTATTTTTATATTGTTGTACACAGAGAGGACTGTATACACTCAATATGTGATGCCACTCTGTGTGTGTGTGTGTGTGTGTCCCCTCTATGGGAATAATATGAATTTCACGGTGGCTGGACACTTTTAGAGAAGTGACCTAAAGTAGCCTAAAGTAGGCTAGTAGTGCAATGCCTCCACTAGCCTGCAGCATGGACTGAGCACTTAGAGTGTGTGTGTGTCTGTGTGTGTCTGTGTGTGTGTCAGACACAAACACACGCACACTGAGATGACACACATGTAAAATGCTGGCCATGGCAGTGTCTCACATTTTCAGTTTCCTTTGTCTCTTTCTGTGACTGACACACATGACAACACAACGGTAACAGGTCACTGTAACGGCCGAGGCACCGACATGAACAGAGAGTTCACCATCAGCTTCACACGCTTCTTTGTTTTAAGATTAATTCTCATGTTTTCCAGCCTTTAGTCGTTTCTCTTAAATCACTGTGATGCCTCTTTCACTCTGAGCTCTAACATGGAATTAAATTAATCTTCTACACATTTTCATTCCTGTGATTGTTTTTCAGGGTTTTCTCATCAGCGTGCTGACAGAAAGTGTCAGATTCAAACCACTAGATGGAGCTAAAGACCTGAGGATGATTCAAAGCAGCTGGAAGAAGATCAGTAACGCACACACACACACACACACTCACTCAGACACACATACTTTCCCAGTAAACATGAGTAGTTGTTTTGATACTGTAATATGAACCTGCCTCTATCCGTCTCTACTCACCATCTGCCACACACACACACACTTTTCATTTTTCCATCCCTTGCCTCCGGTCTCCCCTCCTTCTGTATCCCCTCACCCGTCTCACTTTCTCTCCCTCACACACACACACACACACACACCTAACTTGCCTGACACAGTAGCATCTGGCGTCTTTATGCTGCTGCCTCCCTCCTGGGACACACACACACTGACAGCTTTCTCTCTCATATAAATTTTCCACTGCAGCAGTGTGTCGTCCTCTAACTCTGCACGTTCACATTTTAACCTGCAGTTCAATGAGACAGCGAACGCAGCAGCATCCCACAGAGCCTGCAGTCAACACTTAAACACACCCAGCGCTCAGCAAACACTTTGCATATTCAAAACAGGAAATTAATCAAAGCTACAGCTAAAACACGAAGCCAAAACTTTTATTTGTGCTGGTACAAAAAGTTTAAGACATGTTCCATCCAGTGCTGACAGCCACAATTTAGATTTTTTGATAATTCTTTATAAAGGGAACACATTCTGGTTCCAGAAGGCTGGAATTAAATATTTGTAGCCTCTGAATCAGGTCACATTAGAGGGAAATTTAATCCAAGTTTGGCCTAAACATGAAAACACTGATTGATAAGTAGGTGTTAATTCAGCTATATGTTCATTACTGTGGCTGTAGTCAATGATGCTGTTGTACTGAACTGAATTATATTTAAATGTCTCTCAGTATAATTTAGTTCAACACAACCTTCAACTACGACCTGCGGACATTTGCTTTGCCTCTCCAAACACCACCTCTGGATGTGAAACACCGTCATGTCTTCTGTCAGCCGTGGTGAACTTTGACCTGTGAATGTGGATGAAATCCTGATGTTAACATCTGTCGAGCCCTGAGGGGAAATCCAACATGTCGGAGCCTGTGATCCTGGCATCTCTACAAAATTAAGCAAAGATGAGATGCAGTGTGACGAGGAGAGGGGACAGGATGTGGAAAAAGACAGAAATCTGGTCACACACACACACACACACACACACACACACACACACAGTGAAGGATGAATGATATACTGGAAAAAGCTGAACAGAGCAGGACAGGTGCAAACCATTAACCACTGAATGGAAAGTCAAATAGCAGGGCTGTGTGTGTGTGTGTGTGTGTGTGTGTGTGTGTGTGTGCGTGTGTGTGTGTGTGTGTGTGTGTGTGTGTGTGTGTAGGAGAGAGAGAGAGCCACAGAGACAATGACAATCACAAGAAACCATTTAAAGTCGCAACCAACTTCTTCAAACTTTCTGTCCCCTGGTTCATTGAACTCCACCCACCTGCTCCGCCCTGCGACTCAAAACAAACACCAACGATCCGTCTGAAAGGCAGACAGGTGTTTTGATGGACCGGTGTGTGTCCGCTGGAAAGCTCTGAGACCAACACTCCAGCCATTCAACCACAAACTGTGACATTTTCTTTGTGGCGCCATGTTTGCTGATCTTTCGTGCTGCTGTGTTGCGTTAGCCGTTTTCGTGGCATCGCTCTTACGTAGTTTTTCCTAATTCAAAACGGTGAAACAATGAACTTCTTTCAAAGTGTTTATAGAAAAGCCGATGTTGTGATTGCATCTCTTCTCTCACAGCGATGGCTGACCTTCGCCGTCTGAGCCGTTTCCTGTGAATGAGCCCGAGTCGTTAGGCCGAGCTGATTGTAAAACACATCTCTGATTGTGTCACATGCATGTAGCAGCAGTCAGACTGAACATTTAAGGCATGGAAAAGGTAAAAAAGAAAAGAGATCTATATATATCAGGAGCAGCTCAGTGTTTCCTGCCTGGTTAATGGGAGATAATGGAGGTCTGATTGTAATGCAGCAGCAGCAGTGCTGATCTGATGTGGGAAAACTGAGAGAAAGCTGATGACAGAGATCCTATCTGCTGGGAAAACCAGCCTGCTGCCATTTCACTTTCTTTTTTCTTTCCCTCTTTCTTTCCTCTGTCTTTCCATGTTTCCTTGTCTTTCCTTTTTCGGTTTCTTTCGTTTTGTATTTTCTTTCTAGACCTTTTCTCTTTTCTCCTTTTTTTTTCTTTCTCCTTCTCTATTACTCCCGCTTCACCCATCAGCTTTTTCTCTCCTTATTCTTCTGTCTCATTCCCTCTGTCTCCTTCCCTCTGTCCCTCTTTCTCTTTACTCTTCTCTCATTCCCTCATCACCTCTTCCTCTTTCTCGTTCTTCCACCTGCTCTCTTCTCCATCTTCCCCTCCTCCCCTGCTGTCATCTTTCCCTCTTTTCTCTCTCCTCATCCTCCCCCCTTTCCTCCTCCTCTCTTTACTTTCCCGTTCACCTGTCTCCTGTTCTCCCTTTGCTTTTTCTTTCTTTTCCTCTTTCCTACTTCTTCCTCTACACTCGGAGTCTCTGTGGTTAATTACCTGCTTCATTTACACCCATTTACAGCACAACTCTATTTCACAGTCGCTCATAGATTTTTAGTTTGCCGTATCTGCCGATGTGAACCAGGCCTCACAAAAAAAAAAAAAACAGATGTCAGAGGATTTAGGATGAAGAAATATTGATTTGCATGAAGCTGGAGAGTGTTAGAGTCTGACGAACTGTCTACAGGAATGGAGATGATTTAGGAACAAAGGAAGCTCGGAGTAACGGCTGAAGGCTTAGAGGAATCACAGGAGCTGTTAACATCTCGGCTCATGAGTCTAACATACACAGATCATGGCGCGTGGTCGTCTGCGGCATCGTATGTCCTCAAACTTCTGTTAAATCGCTGACTCGGCTGATGATGTTTTCACTTTCTTCATCAACATAGTGAAGAAACGTGGATGGATGGAAAACATCACAGGGAGTGTTTAGTTGCGGGGATGTCACAGGAAGTGATGCTGGTTGTGTTTATGTTTCTGTTTTCACTGACAGAATTCGGCTTTGAGGAAGGAGAAACAAAGGAGGAAAGGAGGATAGAAGGAGGGGAAAAAGAAAAAGAAAAGAGAGAACTCAAATGAAAGCACTTGATCTCACACACACACACACACACACACACACACAAAGTCCTCTGTTATCTTGTGCAACAGGCAGGGTTACGAAATGAGACGAGTGTTTTTTGTCTGAGAGGACAAAGGAGAAAAAGGGATTTGTCTCCAAATGCAGCTGAAGCAACAGGCTCCCTGTGTGTGTGTGTGTGTGTGTGTGTGTGTGTGTGTGTGTCACTAAATGAGATATTGAAACAGAGACATCCTCGCGTTTGTTCTTTACTGATGAGAGCTGAAAATAGGATTTGTCTTTGAATCAGAGGAGGACGGCTGTAAGCCAGTTAAGACGACTGAAGAGCCCATTTCACACTGAGGTAATGGAAGTCGATGTGAAACGTTTGCTGAAGGGTTTCGCTTTGACAACAGCAGAGATCACGAGGTACAGATTTTAACGGCAAGCTTTTCTGAAAAGCCTCCAGAGTGGATGAAGCGTGAAGACGTCGGCCTCGTGTTGTGGCGCGGACAGGGCAACGCGAGTTTTCAGAAACGCTGCTGTGTGATTGTCAGACCTTTGCAGATTTAGTTGAGTGTCACACGGAAGAGGCCAAGCTTCTGTCGCCCCTGTCAGCATGGCTGATAAAATACAGGCAGTTTTCACCCAGCTGAGCTACTTTTCCTGCACTTTCTCTTCTTTTTTTTGTGTTTTCTGTGGTTTTTGTTCAGAGAAAAATGTCTGTTTCCACCTGCTTAAAGGCGTTTCCTCTGTTTATTTGTTTAGCTCATGTATTTTTTGAAACTTTGCAGGTTTTGTCAGCTTGTTCAGTGAATATATTTTGTGATTTTGGTTTGAAGTCCAGTCATTTTTGGTCACTTTAGTGTTACTTCTTCCTCTCGCAGTGACGGTAAACCTGCCCCAGAGTTCAGTAACGTGGGGCGGACAGAAATCATTTAGCTCCAGCAGCAGAAAGGACAGAAAATGACATTAATTTAAGAGGCTGAATCTTTTTCATTCATTTTGAGGGCAGAAAACAGGATTTGCCTTTGAGACAGCGGAGAGCAGCTATAAGCCAGTTAGGAGTTTAGAGCAGCCTATTTCACACCGAGAAGAGAGAGTTGCATTCACGACAGAACACGAAGATAAAAAAAAATCCCTAATTACGGCTGCATGACACTTGATTTAATTCACATATTGCTACTGAGATTATTCTCGTTTGCTGGTGTATCAGTGGCTATCAAGAAAAGACACCAAAGACTAATCTGTGGACGAGTCATAAGCCAGTTAGAGGAATCAAACGGACGATTTCACACTGAGAAAATGGGACTTCTTCGAGACGTTTGGCTTGGACGTGTAGAACAATGTCAGATTTCACGTTAACTTTTGTGAAGCTTATTGTCACTTGTTGGCTCCTTAGTAAGTTTAGTTGGCAGAACAGCTGAGAAACTGACCTGTGGACAGCTGCTGAACAGGAGACCTCCTGCTGAGTTTAGCTAATTGTGGTGTCAGTGGCAAACCACATCTGTCCACTTCATAACATCTGTCTGTCTTTAGCTTCTCTTTTTAACCTTGTAATCTCCGCCAGATTCGGCTGTGACTCCATTTAACTTTTACACGTTGGACCAAAGTGCAGCATCTAACTTCCCACGTTGTTGTTTAGATCACCTGGATGCACCTGTCTCTTTCATCCCATTCGGTGTCTCCGCCTCGTGTCTGTTCAGCCAACCCAGTAGGAAAGGATTGTGCACAGGAACTGGAATTTGGATGAGTTTCACTTAGCTCTGGTTTGCTGTAACACACACACACACACACACACAGTCTTCAACAGCCCATAAAGTGATTAAAACACAGTAACACTCAGACTTAAATTACACGTCTTTAAAATGATTTGACTTGACCTCAAATTTATACGCTTAAAAAAAAATCCCGGATTGAAGCTTTAAGTGTGTGTGTGTGTGTGTGTGTGTGTGTGTGTGTAGGATGGTGTTAAAGGGATTGGAGTAGATCTCATTATTACAGTGGAAGGGTTTAATCATAGTTTTCTAGATGGTGTTTTCCACTTGGTTAACTCTCTGTCTCTCTCTCATCTTACAAATTAGACGTTGGCTAAAAAACACCGCTGCTCTTAATGCACTCGTCTTTTTCCTCTGATGTGTTCATTCTCAGCTTTTACACTTCTTTCTATTTCTCCTCCCATCCACTTTTCTTGTATCTGGCATTTTTCATAATTTCCATTTTTTCACTTTGTCAGTTAACCTTTCTTTATTTCTCTGCCATAACCTTCTTGTGTCTCATTTTATTCCACTTTAAGAAACAATTCTTTCTTTCCTTCATTCTTTCATTGCTCCTGTGAAGTGTGTGGAAAAATATTGACAGTCGTCATCATGTAAATCACCAAACTCTAGTTTATGTGTTTGTGTTCTTTCTTTGATTGGTTAACTTCTGTTTTTTCCAAATTTCTCTTATGTCACATTAAACTTGCTGTTTTGCTCCTTTCATTGTTTATTTCCTTCTACAATTTTCCTTTTACCTATCCTTTTCCCTCCCTCCTTCCTTCCTTCCTTCCATCTTTCCTCACTCAGATTTTTTTTCCTCTTCTCTCTTTTTCTGATGCACTTTTATTTGTGTCCGCAGGTGCAACCAGCCGGCATTTCCAGTGAAGGAATTCCCCCGATCTTTCCTTCCGTTCCTCCCTCCATCCATGTCTAATCATTTACACACACACACACACACAGTGCAGGACTTTGATGGTTCGTTTGGATGAGTGCAGGAAAAACCGTGTGTGAGTGTGAGGAGGTGGAACATCTGAGCTGTGTTGACTGGCAGTTCTTTAGAGAAAGAAAAAAAATTCCTCCTTCTTTCAGGAAAATATCAGCTTTAAATTGTCTGTTTGTCTGTTTCACATTCATCATCCGTCACATCTGGGTTCATCCTTCCACCTCTGTACCCAGCTCCAAGCTGCTGTGGCGTTTTCAGTGTCGATAAATCATTAACTAGTTCATTTACTTTGCCTTTATTAAGGTAAATGAATGAGACCATTCCTGAGTAGGAGTCTTCTTATGCAGGTCAGATCTGGAGGAGACGTTGGTGAACTTTCCTTCATGTCCACATTTCAAGGACAAATTTACAACAGGACACAACTGGTGCCGAAGTCCTCAGCATCTGATGATCCACTGCACATCAGCATAAAGACAGTGTGGCTTTGCTGCACTATGATGAATATCTTAGAGGAAGACAGCAGGTTAAACTGCTCAAACATTTCAGAGTCTTTATTAAACGTTTTGCTCGTTTATTTACAGAAACATCACAGAACCCACAGTAATGTGACCAATCAGTGACACTGCTGGAAATTTGATTAAAATCAGGAAACTTTGAGGCATTTAGCTTCGTTCAGCATCGTGTCACTTTCAGCTGTGTGTGTGATTATTAAAGATGCAAAGTGTGTGTGTGTGTGTGTGTGTGTGTGTGTTGCCTTTTACCAGGCATCTTAATGACGCCGCTGCTGAATCAGCTAAACAGTGTGCAAAGTGAAGAGGATGAAAGATGGAGAGTGAGAGAGAGGAGGGGGGAGATGGGGGAGGTTGGAAGGAAGAGATGGACAGTAGATTTAAAAGATGAGAAGAAAGAGGAAAAGAAGAGATCAGAAAATAAAGAAATAGTGGAAAATAGAAAAAAGAAAATAAATCAAAAAGATGAGAAAAATAAAGTGATAAAGAAATAAGAGAAGAAAGAAGAATAGAAAGACTGAGGCTGAAGAATTTTCTTGTTTTTAAGTCATTTTTCAAATTTGCATGTTGTCCGCTTTTTTTGTATGTCCTGCACAGTTGCACACGCTCCCACAGTGCATGTATGTGCGTGTGCATCAGTGTTCGTGCCAGGCCCATGCCAGCCTGCGTGTGTGTGAGTGTGTGTGTGTGTGTAAACAATAGAGTTGATTAGGCGTTGCGTGGCAGTGACAGCGCTGAGGGGAGATGATTAATGATTCTCTGTTTAATGTGATTAGTCCATTAATACCTCCTGTGATGGCTTAGACCGGCTAACACTGGGGAAAGGTCAGCACACACACACACACGCCCACATGCAGACACACACACTCACGCACACACACACGCTGCTGTAATGGATCATTAAGGAGGTCAAAGAAAGGAGTGCTGCTGTAGTTTCCTGTTTGAGAGTCAATAGTATTTTCAGTTTAATGTGATTTTTCCATTAAAGCTGCGACACACACCTGAAACTGAGGGATGAGTGGTTGTGCCAGAAATAATGTCAGTGCTCTGAAAACTGACACCACAATAAAAAAATAAATGCTCTTTTTTTTTTTTTTTTTTTCCAGAAACTGAAGCCAGTGAGAAATCACCTGAAGGTGCAGTTCCACCAACGGCCACTAGATGCTGCTCCCAAAATATGTAGCTCCGCAGAGGTGAATTTAAAGGATACGCCCACAAAACCCACAGTGAATCATTGTGTCTGTGTCATCCCTCTGTGCCACAGAGCTCCATTATTTCTAGAAACTATGAAAATCACACGCTGGTTTATTTCATCTCACACACCGCGCTGCTGCCCCTCACACACACACCAGCGCAGCAAATGTGGATTAATCCGCTGGTGAAAATAGTCCCTAACAGATGCTCTATTTCCTCCTGTTACCTCCTGTGAGTAGCTGTTTTAGGAAATGACTGAGCCTTATTTGCAGTATTTGTGAGCTCTTTCTGGAGCTGAGATCTGAGATTTACGGACAATAAGAAAAACATAAATAAGACCAGAATAAGAACAATTTTTTTTTTGCTAACAGCACTTGCATGTTATATTATGTTACCTTACAGTCCTGTGGACTGACTTTAATGTGAGTACTGCTCCTTTAGTCTCTGTTGCCTGTCAAGCCACAGAGTTCAGACCAGTTTGGGCTCCATTAAAAGAGTTCACATTCTTCCATCAACGCCCAGGTGAAATTCCAGCTTTCAGTCAACCCCAGCACACGAAAGTGTGTGTGTGTGTGTGTGTGTGTGTGAGAGAGAGAGAGAGAATACCCCCTTGAAAATCAAATGTTTCTTCTTCTTTCTGGCAGGTTGAAGGAGGAAAACACTGCAGCTGTGCCAGTTTCTCTCCATGGAGTTTGTTCTGTTTACCACCAGAGACCCAGAGCCAGAACAACAGAGGGCGAGAAATCGAGAAATCGCTACCGTGGTTCAAACACATTTCATTTGTACATTTTACCCGTCAGTGCATTTTTATGTGTCTCTTTGCAGTTGTGCGTGTTGTGTTTATTTTTCGTGTCTTTATGCAGTAAAATGTGTGTTAATCGCGTCGTTTTTGGCTGTTAAACTAATCAACCATGAAACTGATCAATAGCTAACACTGTTGGTGTTCATGTTTTAATGCAATGTGTGTGTGTGTGTGTGTTTGTGAGAGAGAGTGTGTGAGAGTGAGAGTTAATCTAACCAGTATAGTTAATATGTTGTTCTCATACTCTATTAGCCACTGTTGACAGCTGATGATTGATCTTCTCATCATTTCTCCCTCCAACACCCTGCGGAGAGTGTGTGTGTGTGTGTGTGTGTGTGTGTGTGTGTGTGTGTGTGTGTGTGTGTGTGTGTGTGTTTAAACCTGACTTTACGTCTGTCTTTGCCTGAAATCATGTGCAGTGAGGTTGTGTGCACCAGCTCCTGTTTTACTGCTGCTACAGGTCCAACAGTGCAGTCGTGCTGCAGGTGAGAATAAACTTTGCGTGTTGATGGACATGTGTGTTAAAGGTTTGTTTCCCTCCTTGAGAAGAAACAGGTGTATGACAGATACCGGACAGTGTCCTCTGTACGTTTACAGCAGGCATCAGTCTCCATTGTTTTCATTTCATTTTCCCTGAATGTCTCTTCTCCTTTCGGTCTCTTGTACCTTGTGTATTTGCAGTCTTTCGTGTGTCTTTGTGAAATTCATTTTATGCCGCTCTGACCGGCGCTCCACGGAGGAGTGTCTCAGTGGGACGTTCACGGCTTAATGAATCTGTTTTTAAAGAATCTGAGACGTCCTCGCAGGAAGGCTGAGAAGCTCCTGCAGATTTACATTGTGATCCCAGCTGATACGACAGGAATATTTTAACCTCAGAATCTCACCTGCTGCAGGTTTAACCTTCCAGCCCACTGTGTTTTATTGAGCTTACCTTCAGTGAGGCCTTGCAGGGTCTTGGGAAAGCCTTGGCAGCCTAACACAGCCAATAACTCACTGCAGCGCTTCAGCGGAGGAGCCATTTATTCTCCACCTTTGTTGCGTCCCAGCCGGTACTCTAAGAAACCTCCGCGCCTCAGAGTCGTTGCCACATGAACCCGTCCAAGTTTTCGTAGCCATGAAAACATCACTTCTTCTCGCATCTCTTACATTCAGAGGCTTAAAACCTCCTTCAAAGCAGATCAATCACCAAAGCCTGACTCGGAAATTAAAGCGGAAACGCCTCGCGCGACGGCTTTCAAGTTGGCACCCGGCAAAGTTTTTCGGCTAACGAAGCCGTTATCTATATGAGAAAAGTTAAGCTATACATTGAAATGCATATCTGAGGCGATCGCAATTTCAAAGAGTCAGTGGCGCTTATCCAATCACACAGCAGTCAGTCTCTCTCCCCCCTCCTCCCTCTCTCTCTTTCTTTTTTCGTTTTATCTATACCTCTCACACGTCCCCTCAGTCCCACTCCCCTCTTCTTCTTCTTCTTCTTCTTCTCTGTTTCTCCTTTTCTCTGAATTAGATCCATGTTTTGCTATCACCCCCCCTCAAATCTCTCCCTCTCTCACTTTATCTCTGCTAAAGAGTGTTGATCCCTTTCTCGCTCTAGAAACCCTGGCGACAAGCTCGGTAACACACACACACACACACGTTTTAATTAATACATAGATTTAAATTGTGATGCGTGTGTGGTGAAGTGATATACACCCCCGCTAGTTAAAAGTCTTTTTTATTGCTTAATCAATGTTGAAATTAATATGATTTAACTCCCGACCCCTCGTTACACATATACGCCCACCCCACATGCACACACGCATGCACACGTATACACACACACACGTATATATGCACACATGTCTGCTGGGTTATTAATTATAACACTAATTAACCTACAACTAATGATTTGGCCTCTGTGTGTGTGTGTGTGTGTATAAGAGAGAGAGACAGAGAAATTATGTGAGAGCTTGCATTTAAGTGTGTGTGTGTGTTCGTGTAAATATATGTTAATTTGATTCTCAGATATGATGGATTATAGGGGCTTACGATAACGACAGTGAAACTTCTCTTCAAAGCTCCGGGTTCGTTTCCGTAATTCCGTTTGGCACTCGGATCAATAAAGTTTTCAGAGTGAAATTTAAAACTGAGCCCTCGTCCAAATGCTTTCATTCTTCCTTTGCCATTTCCCCGTCCCCGTCGAGTTTTATTTATTTTTTTTTTTTTTTGAGGAAATGAAAACTGCAGTACCACCTGGGGACCCCTCGGCGCGCCTCCCCTCCCGACAACAGTCGGCTTTGGTTTTGATTTATTCGACTGAAGGTATTTTTCACTCTGATTTTTTTGTTTTATGTTCACTTCTTAAACAGTTCACGATTGACTCTTTTACTGCAGTTAAGGGGTCGAGTGCTGTGCTCAAAGGCATTTCAATATTAGTTTTTACCATCAAATGCTTGGTTTTAGGCGTTTCCCAGCTGGGATTTGAACCGGCAACACTCAAAGTTTATTTTTACCTGAAGCACAGATCAGGACACCTACGTGTTGACTCTACGTGTGTGGTGGAGCTTTTGCAGGGATGGTGGAGGTGGAGGTGTGAATGCTAACACGCATCATTCCTGAAGTACAAACAGTTGAATTTTATTGCGACGTTGTTTGTTTTTTCTTATGTTAGCGTGGAAGCTAAACCCGAGTCGTGATCTTTGACCTTTGTGACTCTGCTGTTTGCGTTTGGGCCACAGTGACGAAGCTAAATATAAATAATATCGATTTGTTCTTCCCTCTTTGTCCTCCATCGTGTCTTTTCTTTAATCACTTCGTTCCTTCTCCACCTCTTGAATCCTCTCTTTCTTTCCTACCTTCTTTTCTCCCTCTCTTCCTTTCTTGGCTGCTTCCTTCCTTCCCTTCATCCTCCCTTACCTCGTGTCCTTGCACTGCTTCCTCTGTCCTTCGCCTTAAGACGAGGACTATTGATTTTACACACCTTGTTAAAATAGCGTCAAATACACGCTCACCGTCTCTCTCTTTCTGTTTGTCTCACACACACACACACACACACACACACACACAGCGGTGCGGTGGTGTGACAGCCAGGCTGACAATAGGTGGCTGTCACAGTGATTGATGGCACTGATTATATGTTAATAATGAAATAAACATTAAAAAACACATTCAATAAAGCTCTTCATTAATGAACCAACCATGTCTGTCTGTCTGTCTGTCTGTCTGTCTGTCTGTCTGGAAAGAAAGAATGAAGGGAGAAGAAGGTAGGGGGAGGAATCAGGGTCAAGTAAGAAAGACATAAACACGGAAAGAGACGTCCGGTCTGTCATTATGTTCATGTCTATTTCTGTTTTTTTTATCGACCTTTTATTGTTTCCATTATTTTATTTCAAGTTGCTCAAACACACAGATACAACATCATTCATATTTATTTGTTATGCTCCATATAATCATTTTAACCGAGTATTTGTTATGGATAGAAGTAAAAGCCCTTGCATTACACACACATACATGGCCCTGTGTGTGTGTGTGTGTGTGTGTGTGTGTGTGTGTGTGTGTGTGTGTGTGTGTGTGTGTGTGTGTGTGTGTGTGTGAAAAGTTGAAAAAGTTTTGAGAGAGGGAGAAAAGAGAGAGGAGAGAGAAAGAAAGAGTATTTTGGTAAAAACAGAAAGCAGGACACAACGGTAACCGACGGCAACCATCATCAATCAGAGTTTGAAGACATCGCTGCTGGCAAAGACGACAGGAACAGAGAGAGAGAGAGAGACAGAGAGAGGCGTCAGGATGAAGGGATGTAAATGCTAAAAGAGAACGAGTTAAATATAAAAAACAGAGAGGGGGAGAGAGACAGGTGACGTTTTTAACCTCTTTTTAGGAAAGATGGCAGGAATAGAGGGAGAGGAGAAAGACAGACGATGGGTGAGAGGCATTAGAAGAGAATGAGAGAAACAGGGAGAGAGAGTCGTGTTTTTGGCCTCTTTAGCTGTTTTAAAAGAGGAATTAGGACAACGAGTAGTCACCTTGAGACCTGCTCTCTCTCTCTCTTAATCTCTTTTTACATCTCTCTCTCTGCCTCCCTCTTCCTCCTTCGTTGTTCTCTCGTTTCATCTCTTAGTGCCCGGTCAGATCAGAAAGTGGCACAGCTCGAATAATTTGTGCGAACTCAGGAAATTTTGGATTGGTGTACGTAGACACCGAGCACGCAGCTCTGTCCTCTGGGGTCGTCCTGCGTCTCTTGCTGCTCAGTTTCTTTGTGTGTTCAACGGTTGTGTTGAACTGCATTAGTTTTACTGCACCTAACGAATGAACAACTCAGTGTATGTGTGTGTCATCCACTGTCTCGTGACCGTGTGTCTCTTGTGGAGCCGTTTATGCTCCAGCACAGCAGGATCTTTGGAATTAAATGGTGCGACACCTGTAAAACGATGGTTTCCTCCATTTCAGCGTCTCTGGCTCTTAGTTCCCTCAAAGATCAGCGCAGTTAAGACACTTTAAAATCAGTCAGGCAGCGCAAATTTCCACGCCACGGTTCACCACAGCTGGATTCCACACGAAACTCAGCACACGTTTTCTCTTATTCTGTGACTGAATCGCATCAATTCCACTTCAATGAACTGATCTGAGCCTGAATTCACAAATATTGTTGTGCCTTAATTCTTTCTGTATATCTTCTCTCTGTCTCTCATCCCTCCATCTTCCCTCTGTCCTTGTCTTTATCCCTCATTCATTTCTCTCTTCCTCCCTCTCTCCCTCTCAGTCTGTCTCTCTCTATCCCATCCTCCTCTAAACTCTGTTCTTTCTGGATGAGCAGGTTTTATGAGCGGAGTGATAAAGAGAAGGGGGGATGAAGGGCAAAGAGGGAAGGAGAGGTGGAGGACAGAGGGGGACAGAGAGAAAAAAAAGAAGTGAGAGAGATGGGGACAGAAAGAAGTAGAAACAGGAATGAGCTCAGTCTTTATTACACCAGACTGGATATTGCCAAGAACATTTTTTATGGCATGAACGTCTGTCTGTCTCTTTTCTGTCTCAGGGTTTATTTCGGGTTTGAAACTTTCAGGATGATTTGTTAAAATAAACGAATGAATGAATGAATGAATGAATGGACATAACAACTGTGACATTACCTGGTTTCACGCTGCTCGTTGTCTTTAGCTCAGTCTTAAACACCTGCCTGTGAAGCTCCTTCTGTTTTCCTGAACTTAATGTTCTGGGTTTTATCAGTGACTCATTAAATAATCCAGTTTCTTGAATTTACACCAAGTACAGTTTGGCAGAAACAGTCTCCTGTTCACAAAGTCAGTGCAGTCATCTGGAAATAATGCACGAGCACTTAACAACCGATCACCTCATGAAAGAAATCCTCCCGCTGATATTTTGATCTGAGGAACATCAATTATTTTATCATAAATTCATAAAACAGCATTTGCAGGATTTTCTGTCTCATTTTTTTATCAAACATTTGGTCTGTCCGGTGGTTAATTAGCTGAAAAATAAAATATAGATAAATTTACAAGCTGCTTGTATGGAAACGAAGCGTCGCTGTCACTCCGTCCGGCCCGGAGACGCTCGCTCTGCAGTTTGACACTTGGTAATTGCGTTGTTAAATTAGATTATTAAAGAACACAACTTGAGCTGCTGTCGTCAACATCATCGCTGGAGGTACCGCTGAGGATGATGGGAAAAGGCACACACACACACACACACGAGTCATCTCAGAACTACTGTACATCACCACAAACACAAACTTGCTTACATGCACGTACTGTCATCTACTGCTTGCACACACACACACACACACACACACACACACTGACACACATTATAATGAAAGCTGGGGGCTATTGTGTGTGAGATGGATGGTTTGACTTTAAGCTTGTATAAATAAAAGCTAAATAAATCCTGATGGCCTCTAGTGATGGCTGAGCCACAGCAGCAGAGTGTGTGTGTGTGTGATGTTTGTATACACAAACACTTTGGACAAGAACTGAAGTGTTTGTGTGTGAGACAAGAGCTTGAAAAACACACACACACACACACACACAGAGCCCGTGGCTCTTTCTCATTCATGTTTTTGTCCCAAAGTGAAACAAAAAAAAAAAGAAAATTATAAAAAGAATGAGCCAATGTCACCCAGCACTGGAGTCTAAAATATTCTCCCTCTGTCGTTCTCTCTCTCTTCTTCGTGTTTTCCTGCTGCAACACATTTTATTCTCTATTTATTCTTTTTCTATCCAGTTCCCTCGTTACACTTTATACACCTGTTCTTTTACAGTCGACTCCTCTGTTTGTCTTTTTCTCTAAATCTAGATTACGCATCAAAGTTGTTTAAACTGAGTCCTCGTAGTAGATTCTAAACTCTGTTTCTGTTACAGACACCTGATAGATGCTGGATTTGCACCTTTGCTTTACTGCTTTATCTTTGACTAAGTTTGCAATTTGTTATGAGAATGTTGTTGAAACAAAGGTCATGTGTAACCTCGACGCTTATTTTTGTCTTTTGCTTTTTTTATGCTTCCACTTGTTTTTCCCCCTTTTTCGAGTTACTTTTCCTCCACTGTTTGTGACTTGGGCACCAAAACATTCACAGTCGGTTATGATAGTGATCATCATAATGGAGCTTTAGTTGACTTTGTGCACGATTATCAGCCGGTTTGATACGAATCAGCAGCAGAAGCAAAGTGCACTGGTTGAAAAATCCCTAGTTGAACCACAGCAGGAAGCGTTCATTTATTCTGTCATTCTGCGACGTGTAATTTGGTGATTATAATGTTTTAGCTTCATTTGGAGGTTTCTGCTCTTTGGTGGAGAAAGTTCTGCTGTTTTTAAGTCTTTCAAAACGTATCAAGAAAACCAGTGAATGGTGGAAGTCAAGCTAAGAAAAACAAAGCAAAACAAAAACGGTTCTTTAGTGTCACGTACAACATCCCCGGTCGATTCGGGCTGTAAACACCACTGTAAAACTTTACCATCAGCTTCTTTGGTTCAGTTTAAATCCAGGTAACTTTCCTCGAACATACATCATTGTCAAGTGACACTGTACATCCTGCAGCCGCCCTGGGAGTTTCTCCTCCCTGATAAATGACATTATTTCCCCTCCCTGCTGTCGCTCATGTGGCTTTCAGAGGAGCAGCGTGATAAACAGAGATGACGTTAGGAGGAGGAACACCAGGCTGGATGCTGCAGCACCGGCTGCCAGAGAACACATTTTATCATCATCCTTATTTCACCGCGCGTTTTTCCTCAATCAAAGGTTTGAAAGGTCACTTTCACTGGTCTGCACGTAAGATGTTTGCTCTTACTTGTTCGATTCAAGTCTGATTCCTGTCAGCCACACTGATACGCTGAATTAAACTTTTGCTCTTTACAGGTTCTTCTTCTACAACGTTGTTTCTGATTGGTCCAGAGCGGTGTGACATCATCCGTGGAGGTGACAGTGGGTCTTCTTCTCTTGTGTCTTTTCCTGCAGCTGCTGCAGCTCTTTAATCCACAGAGAAAATCTGTGCCAACACAAAAACCTGACATGTGGCAGGATGAGTTATTTAATGGGCTGGGAAAAAAAAAAAGAAGTCAAAATGGCCTTTTGTGTAGAACATCGGACTCTTCCTCCGTCTGTCTCTCAGGGGATGAAGAGCATTTTGCAGACAAGTTTTTCCACTTTTGTCCTCTCCCTCTCTCTCGTCACCTCCTCTCCTCACACATCCCCCTCAGCTTCATCTCTCTCCCTCCTCTTCCTCTCTCTCTGAGTTTGCTCCTCTTCCTCCCTTTCTCACTCTCTACATCCCAAAGTCCAACTCCAAGTTCATATCGGTCATTATAACCCCGCTGAGAGATATTCACCTCCACTAAGACCCCATCTCTCTCTGTCTGCCTCTCTTCCTTCCACCAGTCCAGCTTCAGTTTGATCATTATTAGTCCTGAGAGACAAATCAGTGCCCTCGTGTCTCTTTGACTCTTTTCTTTATCTCTGAATTCTTTCCGCCTCTGTCTTACTTTGTTTTACCTTTTTCTTTTTTACCTTTTCTCCTTGACCCTCAGAAGCGGTGATGCTGAACTAGATGCTGCGTTGTTGTGAACATCCTAAACACTGAACGGCAGACCGTCCCACTAACAATCAGAATGATACAGAAACAGATAATTGCTGAATATATTTAGGAGGATTAGCTCATTAAAAAGAACTTTCAGGCTTGTTTTACTTTTGATTGTGTTTGTGTTGTTGTGTTGGACGACTGTTTTGTGCTGTGGCCTTACACTGCCCCTCAGGGTGAGCTCAGCTGACCCCCTGTCTCCCTCTCAGTCTGAGTTGGAGGTGGTAGGAAGCTGCGGGAAATCTCGAGAACAGATCTGTTCCCTGTTCAGATGAACGAGAAGCACGTCAGACACGTTTTTAACCGTCTCACCCTCTTTTTTCTTTCACTCAGTGTGTGTCTTTCTCTGTTTCTCTCTTTCATTCGGTCAGGGTTTCTCAGCGTAATGAGATTACATGGGATTATAAAACCCTGTGTGTGTGTAATCCACACCACTCAATCCCATTTCACTGTTTAAACACACACACACACACACATGCAGTTAATTCTCTTTGGTGATATGTGATGATCACTTTTCTTATTCTTTTCCAGTCTTTCCTTTAATACTTTTCTTTTATTAATCTTTTCATCCGTCGTTCTCACTTCATCTCTTTCTTATTTGAAAGCCTCAGTTTCCTCCACCTGCAGTCTGATCCGCGGTCAGTGTGTGTGTGTGTGTGCGCCCCTCTCGCCACCAGAGCTCGCATTTGAGCCACAACTGGACACACAAATGCACACGGACACACACGCGCGCGCACAGACACACACACACACACACACACACACACACACACAAAGAAAAAGAAAATAAAAACTTCCCCTTAGCGAATCAAGCAGCTCGTGAGAAAGTTTATGAAACAGCAAATTGAGAGATCTGACCGATACCCTCCACACACACACACACACACACACACACACACACACACACACACACACACACACACACACACACACACACACACACACACACACACACACACACACACACACACACACACACACACACACACACATCAGTGGTGTGTAATAAAGTCCACCCCTTCTTTCTTCGCCAATCACATCTTTAGTTCTGCATAAGGTCGTCTCTGATTGGTTCAGGTGGCTGTCAGTCATGGGAGAAGGAGGCGGGGCCTGGACGAGGGCTGACCTGGAGTCTGATCCAGTCGCCTTTACGCACAGACCGGACAGTCCGCTTTCCGCGCAGGGATAACGACACTGAGAACTGGCTGTGGATAGAAAGAGGAGCGAGTGGAGGAAGAGAGGAAGAAAATTAGAACGAGAGGAGAAGAGGAAAAAGTGAAGGAGCAAAGACACACAAGTGTTTTCCCAACTGGAAAGAGAGAGAAGAAGAAAGTGTGTGAGTGTGTGTGAAAGGAAGAAACTGAAGGAGAGAGTGAGTGTGCCCCTTCACCACTCTCCACTTCTTCCACCACCACCTCCATGTCGCTCCCCGGCTCCCCTCCGCTCCTCACGCCGGGTTCTGGCACCCCAACTCCGGTCGCGCTCTACCGCTCGGCCCCCGACGCGCTCCACACCTCCGTCTCCTCCACCGGCACCTCCAGCCCGCACACCAACTCCAACTCCCACACTCACTCCCACTCCCTGTCCCCGTCTCCGCGGCTCACCAGCAGCATGCTCAGCGCTTTCCTGCCCGGACCAGGGGGCGCCTTGGCCGGCTTGGGCAACGGCGGCGCCGCCCCGCTTGTGTCCGGAGGCGGTGCTGCTCTTGGTCCTCTTGGTGGACTCGGCTCGCTCAGCACGGCCGGCCTGACCCCCGGCTCCCCCGGCTTAGCACAGACTTCGTCCAGCCCGGGTCTTTGCAGCGAGTGCAAGCTGGTGGAGGTGCACGGCGTGAAGGTGGCCAGCTTCAACGTGGACGGCCAGGAGCTCATCTGCCTCCCGCAGGTGTTCGACCTCTTCCTGAAGCACCTGGTGGGCGGGCTGCACACCGTCTACACCAAGCTGAAGAGGCTGGACATCACGCCGGTGGTGTGCACCGTGGAGCAGGTGCGCGTCCTGCGGGGGCTCGGCGCCATCCAGCCCGGCGTGAACCGCTGCAAGCTCATCTCCAGGAAGGACTTCGAGACGCTGTACCAGGACTGCACCAGCGCCAGGTCGGTGAATGCTTCAATCACTTTCTTTACTTTTAAGATTTCACCTAAATGTCCGCACCGCAGACCGAAAACCGGACGCTGTCCGTGAGTCCGGGCCACTCTCATTTTCATAACGACTTCCCGGTGTGTTAGTGGCGGTGAAAGCGACTTTAGCGACTTTACCTCGATTTTTCTGGAAAAACAAAGCAAAACACGGTGTTTTTTTTAACGAGGCTTCGTTTTCATAACACCTCAGTAATTAAAGTGGAGATTTCCGCTGTGTCCGTTTAACTCTGGTGTAGTTTAAATCACTTGTGCAGGGACTTTCGATGTGTTTGTGGTAACAACTCCACGCTGCGTGTTACTGGTCCTGTTATATGTTTAGAGGCAGTGAGTTTGGATTAAGTCACATTTTCTTGGAAACACTGAAGGAAGAACATAAAGAGTTCACTAATAGTCTTAATTTTTCTGTAATATTTAATATTCCTGCCTGCACAGACCTGCAGTATCTCTGTAATTCTTTCAGTGTGTGTGTCTGTGTGTGTGTGTGGTGGTCTCACTGTGATATTCCTTTAGACGACGACAGAAAAGTTGTAGGAGATATTTGTTGATACGCACACAAACATTTATTACAGGCTCAGTGACTTTTGATTAGTGGTTAAATTCTTGAACGTGGCTTCCTGTTTTGTTATCAGCAAATTCCTTATTTTATTTGTGTGTGTGTGTGTGTGTGTGTTGTGTTTATGTGCTTGCTGCTGAAGGAGCAGGCACATGTTCCAATATTTTAGTGTTTTAGTAAATTATAAACACCGACAGCAAACAAACTCAGAGCAAACAACCTGCAGCTTCATTCTGTTGACTTTAGTTATGGAAAAGCTTATCATGCTCATAATCCATTACTTTATATCTCACCAGTGAGTGTGTGTGTGTGTGTGTGTGTGTGAGGGGGGTATTTTAGCAAAACAAATGAGTGTGTGTTGGAAAAATGCTTTATTGTGTGTTTGTGTGTAAACAGACACTTTACAGAGTGTGTTTTAATGCTGGTTATGTATAACGGTCGTGTTTGTGTGTGTGTGTGTGTGTGTGTGTGTGTGTGTGTGTGTGTGTGCCTACCTGTCACCTGCTTGTTCACACCGTTTCTGTTTAACTGACTGCTTCGACCTTTCAAATTAAAACACCTAAGTGACGCCCTGTGAGTCTCCACCATTTTAGGTTTTTATTTTTTAAATCGACATGTTAAAGAGAAAATAACCTGAGATGAGAGCTAACAGCATTTTATCTGACCCGACTCTGAATTTTTTTTTAATTTGTTAAATGAGATAAGTGCTGTGAAAGCCAGTAGTGACAATAAACTTTCCATTTCCTGCTCTGAAAACGAAAAGATTTCAGGTTGCACTGAAATGTCTCTAATGTCCTAAATGTTCCAAATCACTTCTTTCATCTCGCAGCTGTGAAAGAGCTGAAATGCAAAGAGCAAGTTGTTTGTTTTCACCACAGAAAGACGAACTGTTGAGTAACAGTGCAGGTGATTTATTGAACACACTGCCCGTCTTGTAAAAGCAAAATTTAGTTGTAGTGGAAGATCTTTGTTTCCTTTTTGGGAAACAAGCTGCTGTTTTTGGACTCGTTTCTTTAGCTCCAAAGTGTCACTGAATTTCTGGAATATCGTGGATTTTATAAAGGTGTTTTTTTCCAGACAGGAAGATTCAGGAAACTGAGAGATCCACTGAAATTTTCTTTCTCCTTCTAGTTTGTTTAAGTTTTGCTGATCCTTGTTTTAAAGTAAAGCCTGAATTAAGCGTGTAGTCTGCAGCAACACCAATGTCCTGTTTTTGCAGCAGCTCGGCTCTGAGGAGGGGGAAGAACCAGGGGTTCACATCAGAGGGAGAGACATGAGGCAGGTGTTCAGAAAACAACAGGAAGTTGTGTCGTGTGGCCCACTGATTTGTCCCCGATTACCAGCACCTAGGCGATGAAGGTACCTGCAGCACCTGATTGCTGCAACTTGTGTTGAAAATCAAACCTTCTCTGAGTCATAACTCCGTCAAATCTGAACACGGAGACATGATGCACATATGTTTATATTCAGTGTCACTTACACTTTCTAGGGATATTATTACGTCCAATGTCCATCCTGAGTAAATGTCCGCAAATACCCCAGTTGAAATCATAGAAAAAAAGACGCTGCTGAAAAAGAACTTGCCTGAGAATCTTGGGATTTTGAAGTTTTCCTCAGCATCAGATGAATCCTGTGACAGTTGTCTGTACATCCACGGGTACTTTGCAAACAGGAACTGCTAAGAGCTAATTCGGCATACTCCGACTCCATAGTACCACGGTGTGCGACTTTGGAAACCCCTGTTTTTATGAACACACTCGTTACTTTCACACATTTGTTGCAGTTTTTCCAGGCAGGAAAAAACAACATCAATAAAAAAGGGACATGTTTAGGTTCATGGAAGTGCTTCGAATTATTTCTGGAAACTCCTTGAAAAATCCTGGAATTTCACATCGGGGCCGCGGTGGGAAGGCCGGTCATCGTCTTCACCCGGACTCGGTTTCAGTTTGGTTATTTTTGTTTTGTGGAAAGATGGAAGCGATTGATAGTTGGAGGTGGAAGTTGTTCCGTATCGGCGAATCATTAACAGCGTGTTGTGTTGCTGTGGAGTCGGTGGATTGTTGGGGAGTGACCTCTGTTTTTTAGCTGACCACACACTCTCTCTCTCTCTCACACACACACACACACACACACACACACACACACACACACACACTGGTCTACAGTTTATTGAGCGTGAAATGTTCGGCCCTCTCCCTGTTTTCGAAGAACAGGGTCATTTCTTCCACTCTTTCTCTTTCTTTGCGTTTCTGTCCATCTCTTCTCTTATTTAGTCTTTTGCTATTTTTGACTCTTTTTATCACCCAGTCTCACTTTCTCCCTTTATCTCACCCTCTCTCACCCCTATCTGTTTCTTTTCTATGAACACAGACACACACAGAGACGCACACACAGACACACACACACAAAATCAGTGGTGTATTTCAGTCTGTTCTTCTTCATCCTCGTCTTTCACCTCCCTCTCCTCTGTCTCTTCATCTCAATCACCCTGTCTTCTCTCTCTCCCTCTCTCTCTCTCACACACACACACACACACACACACACACACACAGCGGTACATGTCAGGGGTAATAATGGATCATGTGAATGGTGAATGCGCATGGAACAACACGGCTGGAGAGCTATTGTTGTTGAACACACAGCGAACACATACTCCTCTCTCTCCAATCATATTGACATTCCTCTAATGCCTCTCTCTCTCTCTCTCTCTCGACATGATTCTCTGGGAAAAGAAAGCAAAAATTAAATACTGAAAAAAATAATAAAGAAAAAGAATCTGGCTCTGGAATCCTGCATCCGTCGGCCTCTCGCTGTGTAAAAGCCCTGACCACTCATACCCATATTCACCTCCTGTACCATTTTTGGTCAGTATTACAGTATATGTTAATGTTTTTTTTTTTTTAAATTCAAAGTGCTCTTGATGTCCTTTTCTGCAACCATTAAGTATCTGCTTAACAAAAATGAGAAATAATGTGGGCCGTACAAAGTTCCCACACATCCTGCTAAAGATGGAAAATTAAATATGAGTTATTTAAAGGAGGTGACATCAGCTCTGTGTGCTGCAGACTTTAAAATAAGCTTCCAGCGTCAAAGGTCATTTCTCACACCAGGTCCCCACAAGTTCTTCTTTATTCCTGCGTAGAGAAGTTTGTTTGGAGGCAGTTCAGGTTTGTCGAGCTGCTCACGCGGCTTTTGTAGCTGGTGCAGAAAGTAGAGATCTGGATTTGAATTTGCACGACACTCCACCGGCAGCATCTGGGAGACATCCTTTCAGTTTTGCAGGAGTAAATAAAACCTTTGCTCTATCCAGTCTCTTCATGCAATCTCAGCCTGACTCCATGATGTTGAGATCAGGGCTCAGTGGGGGTCAGGCCATCTGTTGCCAGGACTCCTTGTTCCTCTTGTTGTCATGCAAAAGAATGAATCTGGGACCGATGAGACGCCTCCCTGACGGTACTGCGTGATGGATAAGAATCTAAACATCTGAAGTGCCTGAAACCTTCGCAGAGCAGAGTGTGCATGCTCGGACAAATGCTGTGTGATGTGGGTGTGATTCTCTTCTCTTTGGGAAAGTTTTTTCAAAGGTAAACAAACTAATTACACTTCATTCTTTGCTTAAACATGATTCTCTTGAAGGTAAAAACGTCTTTATTTGCACAAAGATTAGCAGATTTTACTGCTGATGACTTGGTAACACTTTATTTTCCAGGTAGAACGTTTCTTGATAATCTCCTAGAAAGAACAGTGTGATTTGGTGCTAATTTTGAACCACTCATCCAAAAAATATCAGTCCTCACCTCGATTTCTCAGGTTCTCAGATGAGCGGTTGTTGAGAAAATCAACATATAGACAACGAGACTGAGATCCCTCTGTTTATATACTGTATGTGGTGGATTGTGTGTTTTCCTGTCAGTAAATTTTACAGGGTTTTTTTTTATGGTCAGCTGACCTGTGAGACATGGACATGTTTAACTGAAGACTGTCTCTGTTCTGAGCAGCAGAGGCAGAGGTTGTTCTTCTTCCTCGTCACCTCCTTGGTTTTGTGTGCAAGTGGGTCTGTGTGTGTGTGTGTGTGTGTGTGAGAGAGAGAGAGAGGAATCGATAGTGAGCGACAGGAGGGAGGGTTGCTGATGTCGGAGTGTTATTCTCGGCTCTCCTTATCACGACAGGCTGTTAGAGCCCACACACACAGACACACAGACACACACAGACACACACACACACAAAGAAACAGCAACATGCACGTACAGATGATGGGAGAGTCATTGTCTGCAACACAGGGGGAGCAAAGTCGTTTTGGTTTGTTGAAGCATTGCAGCCTCACACACACACACACACACACACACACACACACACACACACACACACACACACACAGAACAACGTCCACACACACTCAGCATGAACTCCTTGCATCAATTTGGTGTTTTTCATTCTTTTACATGGGGCATTAAGTTCTTTTAATGGAGCACAGTGGTTTGTAAAACATGCACACACACACACACACACTGAAACACGGTCACTTGTTTTGCCTTCTGGCTGAGGTATGTTGTGTGTGTGTGTGTGTGTGTGTGTGTGTGTGTGTGTGTGTGTGTGTGTGTGTGACTTTCTAGCAAGCACAAACAGAGCTATCAGTTGTCACACTGGGTCGGGTTTCATCTGTGTGTGTGTCTGTGTGTGTGTGTAAGTCTGCGGTAGTGTTCATAAACGCCTGTATGCGCCTGTCTCTCCGTGTGTGTCTTGCTGATATTCCTGTGTACTGTTTCTGTTAGTGAGTGTGTATTTTGCAGGTTTTCGTGTGTGTGTGTGTGTGTGTCTGGTTTCAGCTCCGCTTTGTGCTGCTGGTTAATTGATAAAGGTTAAAGCGTTGGCCGGCGGGGAGCTGAGGTCACCTCGCTGCAGCGTGAAGGTGTGTGTGTTAACAGCCAGGCAGCGGCCAATCGCACGCCATCTAAACACGGTCCATTAATCAGACATCTGATCGGTGATGATCAATTTTCAGTCAATAACAAAAACACAGTTAAAGTTCTGTTAAGATGCACATGTTCTTCACCGAGCCTCCGCAGTGTAACGTCGATTAATTGATCAGAGTGAGGACATTTTAACATTTTAATGCCTCCATGCATTTTAATTGCTGCTTATTTTATAGTAAACTGATTATTTAGGACAGAACGGGACATTTGAGATGTTGTGATGGACATTTTTCACTATTTTCAGATGCTTTATAGACATTAACGATTAATCAGTAATGGAAATAATTTAGTTGCGTGTGTAAATGTTTGAGGTTAGCTGCCCTGTGTGCTGCGTTGTGGGGACGTTTACCTTCACTTCTACTGTTTCTTTTAGCCAAAAGGTTTTAAATCTATATAGAAAACATGATCAGTGTTTTAGTCTGTGTCTGTTTCCTGTACGCTCTCTGCTGCTTGTTGTATATATATATGTATATATATATATCATATTTTACGGTTGAAAGAGTTTTTATTTAAAACTTCCCCAAAATCAGAATAAAGAATACTTCTGTTTTCTGGTTGCTGGCTGTGCTATAACATGTATCTGCACTGTACAGCAGCTCAGTTCATCGTGGATCATCACTAACATGTCTTAATGTAAACTGAGGAGGTTCCTCACATCCTGAGCACACTTTGATTTTTATTACGTTTTTCCATCCAGCAGTGTGGTGGCTGCGAGCCGACGTGTCTCAGGGGCAGAGGAGGCGGTTTCATGCTTCACTTACCAACCTACCAACAGGCCGGGGCGAGAGACAGAGAGGAAAGATTCTCTCTGTCTCTTCTTCTTCTCTCTGTTTTCCGGATGAAAACAAATAGAAGAGAGTGAAGGATCACAGAGAGAGAGGGAGAGAGAGAGAGAGAGAGAGAGGTGAAGATCAAAGAGAGAAATATGACCCTCTGTCACCACGGAAAAGAACTGATCCTCTCCCCCTGTGTGTGTGTGTGTGTGTGTGTGTGTGTGTGTAGTGTGTGTGTGTGTAGTGTGTGTGTGTGTGTGTGTGTGTGTGTCTGTAGTGTGTGTGTGTGTGTAGTGTGGGTGTGGGCTGAACAAAACAGCAAGAGGGGAGAGGCAGGTCAGCGTGTGTGTGTGTGTGTGTGTTGGGAAATAGATAATGTTTCACAAAGGCTGCTTCAGTCTCCAACTTTTGAGAGAGACAGTGTCGAAAAGGAGGGGGCGAGAGACCTTGACTGGGACAGAGAGAGAGAGAGAGATTTTAAGATTTCCTTAATCAATAGTGGGACACGTTAACGATCAGCTGTTAATCGTTAACAGTTTCTGAAATACACCGGTTTTTTTTTCCTCATAGTGAAACTCACACATTACACCAGACCCAAGGTGTTGGACATGTTCGTCCTTTATCTACACGGTGTGAGAGACCTGTGTGTGGCTAACTGCAGCTAACGTTAGCACAGCTGCTGGCAGCACCTGCTCAGGTGAGACAGATGTCCCGGGGATGCACAGACACTGTCACGCCAACCTGAACAGCCCAGGAAACTTTAACTGCCACCGGTGAAATAATAATCAGAGCAGGCCTGTATCACTTACGCAGCTCGTCACCTTCGTGTTGTTGTTCGATGTTTGGCGTTTACCTCTGTTGAAGATGCTAATTCGGCGTCAGCGTCAGCTGCAGAGAATTTTTGGTTTTTGGATGTTTTGTCAGAAAATGCGAGGGGGCGGCCATGTTGAGTCTGGACCTCAGCATTTCTAAAAAACAATCTCACTAATGGTGAAAGTTTCCTCCCACGTTTACGCAGACCTCCGCCATCGTTTCGTCAAGCGCAGTTTTCCTCATCAGTGCTGAACGCGACGCACGAGGCTGTTTCTGAAATATGCTGTAAATAAAGTTTAAAAACCCAAAGAAAAAGATGAACTTTTCCAAATAAGGCGGCGTAATGGAGACGTAATCCAGGTGACAGAGACAGTCAGAGGGATGGGAGGTGAAGGAGGGAAGGAGGGAGGAGGGTGTTGTCTGCAACAAGATTTGATGCCCGTGAGCACACACACACACACACACACACACGTAAACACACACACACACAGTCTCTTAGGTGCACTTAGCAGATTGGTTTAGAAATCGCATTAGGGAGTGTCACAACAGCTTTTCCTCTCGTTCACCAGGTAATCTCTCCATCCCTCCTCCTCCTCCTGCTTTCATCTCTCTTTCCTCTGCTCATCTTTTCACCTTCTCCTCCTCATCTTTCTCTTCATCTCTCCTCTCCCTAATTTTCCTCCTGCACCTCTTTCCTCTTTTTCTCCTTCTATTTACTTCTTTTTTTCCACTTCCTAGTTTTTCTTTCATGAGTTAAACTCTCTAAATGTCATCTCCTTCCTTCCTCTCCTTCCGTCCTCTCCTCACCTCCTGCCCGTCCTCACTCCTCTTCCTTTTTGCTTCCTCTTTTCTTTCATCCTTTTTGGTCCATTTGTTCTTCCCTTTGTCTCCTCTTTTTCTTCTTTCCATCCTTTCCTCTTGATCCTTTTTCTTCTCCCTCTCCCCTTCTCCTCCTTTTCTTATCTTCTCTCCTGTCCATCTGTTCATCCTCTCCTTTCATTTCTTATCCTCTCTTCTCACCTCCTTTCTTGTTTATGATTGTCCTTTTTCATTACTTTCTCTCCTGGTTCGCCTCTCCCTCCTCCTTTCTTTTCTTCCCTCCATCTTTTGGTCCATCTGTCCATTCTCTTCTCTCACTCTCACTCCTTTTTCTTTCATTGTTCTGTCTCTCCTGCCACTCTTCCTCCTCCTCCCCCTGCTCCCTTCTTTTGTCGTCCATCCTTCGGGTCAGGCTCTCCTCTCCTCCCTGGTCTCCTCTACTTCTTTTTCCTTTTTTCTTCAAGCCTTCCTTTCCTTTCTTTTTTACACACTCATCTTCCACCTTCCCCTCTCCTCTCCTCACCCACTCACTGTTCATCCCCTCCTCTTCTCCTCCACCTCCCTCCCATCCCTCTCTTATTCAATCTTCTTGTGATTTACCCCTCCCTCTCTCCTCTCCTCCCTCTCTCCTCTTCCTCCACCTGGTCTTATCTGTCTATTTATTGTGACAGCTTGTCAGAGTGTGTGTGTGTGTGTGTGTGTGCGTGTGTGTGCGTGCGCTCACTCGAGACTCAACCGACAGATTTACAGTTTAGAGCGATCGGCATCCACAAACTGCAATATCAAAGAGAGAGAGAGAGAAGAGGAGGAGGAGGAGGTCAGAGGCGAAGGAGGAGATGAAAGGAGGACAGAGAGGAGGAGCTGAGAGAGGGTAAAGAGAGGGCAGTGGGGGGATGACAGGTGATGTGTGTGTGTGTGTGTGTGTGTGTGTGTGTGTGTGCTTGCCTACAGACAACATGTCATTAATAAAAACAGGGAAAAAATAAAACGATCATCCATTTTTAAAATGCCACGACGCACAGACGCGAGAGAATGAGGGAGAGCGCGTCAGTGTGTTATTACAAAAATAATTATAGCTGAAATCAATTAAAAACATGACAAGAGCATACATGCATATCTGTGTGTGTGTGTGTGTGTGTATGTGTGTGTGTCGCCCACCAGTGTCCTCGTCATACAGAAACTTTACCAGACAGCGTGTTATTAACAAAAACTTTAACTTTGTGTAATTTGTAATTAGCAGTGTGAAAACATGTCAGGAACATGTAAGTGTGTGTTTGTGTGTTGTTTTAAAATCTTAAAACTAATTTTTTTCCTTATTATTGCACATATTTCCTTTTTTCTTTTTCTTTTTATGCATGTGTGTGGCTTTTTGTGTGTGTGTGTGTTTTAATTTGTTGCACATGTACAGTGTGTGTGTGTGTGTGTGTGTACGTCCGTCACCACCACCCCGCGCGTCAAAAATCCTTCCCAGACAGCGTGTTATTAATGAAAACGTATAATAATCCATTTAAAAACATGTCATCATGATTAGAATAATAACAGTGGTTAAACTGACTGAGACGTTTATGGAGGAAGAGGTTCTCATCATTGTACTGCCGTGGGAGTGTGTGTGTGTGTGTGTGTGTGTGTGTGAGCAAACAAACATGTTAGTGCTTCACTCCAGTGCCAACTTTCCAAACTCCTGTTGTTTCTTCTTTTGTTTACATATGAAGAGACTGAGAAGAAGAAAATGAAGTTATAACAAACAGTGTTCACAAAATGAAGTTTAGAATAAGACAATATGACAACTTAATCATCAAAATCATATTTATATATATATATATATATATATATATATATATATTTTTTTTTTTTCTCTTCATTTCACCTCACAGTTCACAGTCTGTGTAAAACAGACTCTAAAGGCTCGGCGTTTGTACTGTTTCACCAAAAAACGGAACTTTGGAAACACACAATTATTGTGTATGTAGAGTATTTTATCCACAAACGTCTAATTGTCAGTGGATATAAGAACTGATCACACGGAGGAGGTGGTGCTTGTTTTTGTGTTAAAATAAGACCACATTTCCCACAATCCCCTGCTGCTTCCTGTCCACCTGCTTCTCCCCTGGAGGCATTGTTTTTGTCCACTGGCTTTTCACTGCCGCTCTTTCATAGTTTTTCCTGTACAGTAGAATCAGAAGACAGGGACACATTTTGAAATTAGTTCATATAGTTCATCTTTAAAAAAAACAGACTTATTAAACTTACAGGCACCTGTGTATTAGCATAAAAGGGGGTTGTGTTTTTTCTTCTTTAACCACTAAACGTCTTTGTTGTGTCCTCAGTTTGCAGCTTTAACAGCAGGGAGAGAGTTCCTAATGTGAATATCTGAAAACATTGTTTTTGCAGCTATGAGCTTGTCATTCAGTAGCAGCACGGTACATTTGTGTGTAAACGTGTTGTGTGTACGTGTGTGTACGCGTGTGTGCGGGCATACATGCTGTCGTTTTGATAGCTTGTCATTGAAGTGATCCGGTCCACTGTAATTTTCTACTCAAAGGAAACAATGCAACAATACACGCTTCGCTGTCAAGAAAACCCTCTGTGCTATATGTGTGTGTGTGTGTGTGTGTGTGTGTGTGGGGTGGGTGTCCATGCTTTTGTCAATGCAACTGTTGAAGTTGGTCTTAGTTTGCACAACATCTTCTCGTCTTTTGTTTTCTTTTCTCTCACTTCTCTATTTTTCTGTTTTTTCTTTTTTGCTTTCTCATTTTTTCCTATTTTTCTTTCTCTTTTCACCTTCTCCTTGTTTTTTTTCTTCTTTCCTTTCTATTTTTGACATATTGGTGTCACCAATAAATCATTGCACTCCATCTTTTTATAAGAGAGAAAGGGACAGGTACCAAAGAAGACAGAAGGACGGATGGGTGGAGGGAGTCTTGTTTAGTGTGACATCAAAGTCACAAGAGTTTCCTGAAAAAGTTAGAAAAGACAAAGATGATATTTCTCTTCCGCTTTTTAAAAAATAACTAGTTAACAGCGATTCCTGTACCTCATCTCTGTTTCTGTTTCTGGCTGCTAGTTCAGATCATCTTTCATTTTAATTAAACGATAAAAATTTCCTCATTAATAATCAAGTAAAACCTCACAGACATGTTGGAAAAACAGTACAGACCTTGAAGCAAAAGTAGAAAGTTGAAAATATTAAGAACTAACAAGAAGAAATGATGAAATAAAACAAAGTGATGGTGGACGTGCTGGAGAATTAGCAGGTTTTTTAAATGTTAGACACCATACATGACCTTTGTCTCCTCCATCGTGTTAAATATAGAATAAAAAATATATAAATATAGAATATAAAATAACACAAAGCATACAAAAAAAAGTTTAATGTGTTCAGTCTCATGTTGACAGTGGATACGTGAATAGTCCACAGAATAAAAAAACAAGTAAAATGTTTTGTGTCATGTGAAAAACATGTGAAGAAGCTGCAGGATTATAATAAAGTAAAGTAAAATGAAACTGCAGCCAAAGCCGGTAAAATCACCTCCTGCAAACGGACATAAAAGCACAGTCAAACCAATAAAAGCTACTGTAACATGAAAGCACAGAGAAACGTAGAGCCGTCACACATAAAGACCAACATACTGCTCACTCATTAACTGGGTTTTAATTACGATGGTGGCCAGTTTATACCACAGAGGTCTGCTTTAGTAAATGTGTGTTTAAAAGCCAAATGGTCCAGTTTAACCACTTTTTATGCTTTTAACTGGTCGACTGGTCGACTGGTCTCTGAGTTAACCAGACTATTTTCACTTTCTTAAACAGAGCTGGGATTTTTTTTTTCATCTACTAAAATAAATCTAAACCGCTAATCTTCCCAGCACGCAGCACTTAATCTAGGAGTGCTGATACAAACGGACACAAGTCAGTGGTGCAAAGACTGAAAGTAATCAGAATCTGTTTACT
Organism: Toxotes chatareus; assembly: GCA_016801885.1. NCBI lineage: Eukaryota > Metazoa > Chordata > Actinopteri > Toxotidae > Toxotes > Toxotes chatareus. The sequence goes on from CM028893.1 coordinate 13,800,715, forward strand.
TTAAATAAAAATCCTTCAAATCTCAATCCAAAGTCTAAAATGTGTAACTGGTCGGACACGGCGGTTAAACACCAGCAGATAGCAGTGGAACTAGCCGTCCTGCTGCTAATCTGAGCCCGCATTAATCATTGATTCGGTGTCTGCCTGTAATTGATATGTAAATAGCATGTTTAACCTCCATTTACATGTGAGTTTGTGTGCACAGACGAAGGCCAAGTCTCACACAGACGAGTGT